>JAHZMZ010002985.1:0-17106 GCA_027743805.1 Lepidocyrtoides sp. E14 | reverse complement strand
ACATGCTGACAACTACGACCCCCTTTCAATTAAACTTTCACACCGCCAGTCAAACCGCAATTGGTATATTTTTGCGCAACAGCGGTACGCAAACAATCATCAGACTTGTTCCTAAATTGACTCGAGGAAACCTCTGCTGGGAAAAGAAGAAACAACAAGCTTAATTTAATAATAATTGTACATGTTGATTTAAATAATAGTCTAATAATAATGAAAGCAAAAACAACAGTTTATACTTCCCCCAAAATACTTACTATACCAACTAATTCCTGGCGAATTCGGAAATTGTTGCTGCGGGTGGTGTTGTTGCACTTGTTGACTTGTTTCTTGGCTACTGCTGCTACTACTACTTGTTACCTGTGCATTTGGTTGAGGATAACTTTGAATCAGATTTGGAGCCACAATTCCATTTCCGGGATGATTTATATTCCAAATTGTTGCACTACCGTGGAAACTCTCATCGTTTCTACTATTCAGTGGTGGAATCGGCAAAGGACTTTGAGAGCCCATAATGCCTCCTCCACCAGTTAGAATAACTGGGGGTTGCTGATTATGCTGAATTTAATGATGATTATGAAGAAAATAAGGATTATTCTGAAGAGCTCTCATCAAGTAAGGGTTGTTATTATTAATGCTTGTGATATTACTACTTGCAGCATTTTGGCGTGCCCAAAGTGTTATTATGAGCCATTCTCCTCTGATCCCGACTCTTTTTTCTGCCACCTCGGCTTTTCCTTGTTTTTCCTTTTTTCTCTTCTTCACTGTCAGATGCGGACTCCACGAGGAGATCGTCAATTTCACCCGCTATACCACCACCTTCACTACTACTTAATGGAGATGGGGTAGTGGGGGGTAATCCTAACTCAATGAATGGTACTGGAATTTGTGCCATGGGTGTTTGAGTTGAGGGCATTAGAAGGGGATGAGGTTTAAATTCCAGTTTGTGTGAGCCTTTCCAATAGTCGTCTGTCGAAGCCGTGCCGGTTATAGCAATGCTTTCTTTAGCTCGGGTTAAAACTTCTTCCTGCAAATTATTATTAATTTTCCAAATAAACACCCTCAAAAAACCAAACATTTTTTTCAAATCAACTTTATCTACATTTCGTACATGATTTGTTGGAGTCAGCGTAAAGTTTTCATTTTTGCTTCCTTTGTCCTTCTTGTTTTTTCCTGCGTGGCATTCCCCAGGAAAACTGAAAAGCACTGCAAACAGCACCGGTAACACTGCACAAATCAAAGTGTGCTTTCTCCAGAAAATCCTTTTTACACTTTTATTTTTTGGCACTTTTGAATTTTTACCCGTTTTACTACAACTCATTCTTCTAAAATAATTACAAATACCACCAATCGATATAATATTTTTATCACTAGCTCTCTGTTCCCCACCATCACCATCCACACCCGCACCACTGATTAATGATACGGATAGCATGTTACCGGCAATAAGTCAACTACTCAAATGTTTTCAAAGTGGACACATGCCTTTATAGTCTTTATCCAAACCAGGATTTTTTTTTCTTTCAAACTTAATTTTGGCTTATTAAAAAATTGTTATTTGTATGTATGCAAATTACTATTATTATTATATAAGCAGAAGGAACAACTACCACTCGGTCTCGTCGCATGATGGCTACGAAAAGTGAAATAATTGCTGAAGGGAAAAAAATGAATTAGTTATGTTATTATTTTGATCAAGTCAGCACGAAGAAGCCAATGAAGCACACATGGCACACACGACGGCACACGCCATTATTCGTGTTAATTCCTCCAAATACTAAACCAGACGCCACACGACCCCACCACTACCATCACCGCAGTATTATGCAGTAGTTTTACAATAAACAGACAGACAAATTATAAAAAGTTTTTATTCCCCTCTGCTTCATTATCATTATTACAGTTAATAAAAAAAATTGAAACTAAACCAGTGACGACGACTGATGAGTGATATTATTTTTTTTGGTAAAAATGTGCAATATATTGCGGGATGGTGTTGGTAGTATTATTAGTAGTGGTTTTATTATAAATGTGTACCAGCAGATGTGAATATAAAGTGGTATTTTTTTAACGTACGTGATGAAATGCAGGTGAAATGAAACGTTTCCTCTTTTCAAGCGAAAATTAAAATAAGCATTTTTTGCATCGTGGTAATCATAATATTATGTCAGTCAGTTAGTAGGGATTTTGAGCAGAAGAAGCTCTGCTTTTTTTCGCATTTTGTCATCATCATGTTCTTGATAGTTTTGCTGATGTTACGCTTTAATTTTAGAATTTGTAGAATATCATGTTATTTTGTATGCTTGATAATAAAAAAATATATATTGCATAGAGTTGTTAGATAGTCGTATTTTGAAAAGGGAAAGGAAGTAATATTTTGATAGGAAAAGATAAAAATCAGCAAGGGTTATGCAATGCATTGTCTGTGTGTGTGTGTACAAATACCAAGAGAATCACGAACGATGAAGAAGAAGGGTTTATAGTTAGCTAGTTTTACATGGTATTTAAGAGTACTAGGAACTTTTGTGTCATGATGATAAAAGTATTGTATATAAGTGCTATCATTATCATTAGTACTAATTTAAAGGTAGGTTGTTGGATGGATGGATGAAGATGGTGTAAAGTTCCCTGTAGATATATTTTTTTGCATTATGATGATTGTGTAGAGTAGGGTAAATTTTGAAATTGCAATGGCTGCACTTGCACACGAGTATATCTCCCTTTTTTGCAATGAAACGCAACAGAGTACCATGAATTGTAATTAGTTTATCACATTGTTACACATTATTTGATATACATTGTATTAATAATAAGAGTTCTGCATGTGCATGTGAATTTTTAGCATTTTAGTAGAAAAAAGACTGAGTCACTGCAAAACTTGTTGGTAGCATGTCATGTCAAACAAGTTGAAACAAAAGTCAGTCATCACGTAACCGCAGTCTCCATTCAACTCCAACGATGACAGTCTTCTTAGGAACTGTTATTATTACATTTAATGTGTACACATGTATAATCTTGTATTGGTAATTGTTATTGCTGAATTGAATAATAAATTCTTTTGTAGCTGATTTGATCGCTGGTGTGAACCGTGACTATTGTAGTGTGTGTTGAGGAAGACACATACATACTTGGCAAAGATTGTCCCTCACTTATATCAGCTAATGAACTAACAAACAACAATTTCTGTAATCTGTAATGTGGTTCATAATGCAGGACCAAAAATGCATAAAAAACGAGTTGTGTTGAGAATGAAAAATTGTCACATTAATACATAGTCACATTTAAGGATATGAGTTGACCAACGAACTCCCATAGTACATGATCGGACATGATCCTACATTATACCCTGATGTATATCTACCGCCCTCGACTCACTAGAATCTTTCGATAACACAGTTTCTAATAATTTCTAAATTTTTGAAAGGAGGCGCTAACGTGAATCATATTTGACCCTTCAATTACAATGAACGTTGCTTTTTTATATTTTGTAGTATTAAAACTTCTAAGCCATAACAGATCGCTTAAAATGTGCTGTGTATGTTCCATTATCTGGAAGATAAACTAATTACAAACACTTTTCCTGTTACCATTTTTAAAATTAAAAATATGTGCCTGCCCATATTTTTGACCACCAGCTTTAAGCCTCAAGTTCTAATCTCTGCCTTCAAACCGCACACTTTTATGAACGATAGTCATTATAGGATGGTCACTTTTTACAAAAACTGTCATCTTTGATTGTCGCTGCATATTCGTTTTATCTTAAAAGCATTAATTTATCAGCTTAGCTGTGACAAGTCAATAGCCAATTTCTAAATTATATTGTAGATGTATTAGGTACGTTTAGGAGTATACTGGGTACTCTAACATATTTTATCACCAGCATTGCAAACTGAAATGATACCATAAGTCTATAATTATTGGCATTCACAATAATTTTTCATCATAGCGTGACATAGTTCTCCCCGACATGACTTTATAACTGAAACAGTACAAAAAGCTCCCAGCGCAACAAATAAATAGTCAAAACGTAAGCAATCCAATTTTTGTTCACAGGGAAGCCATTAATTTTGCAAATAATTTGTACTTTTGTGACCAATGTTGAATGACTTTTAATGAAATAAGTCAGTTGTACCTCGAAATTCTCTCGTGAGTAAAAATATGCAGTGACAGTATTAAGTCATATTATATAATTGTAGTTTGCTTGTTTGGTAGGTTGTTGGTAGCTACCCACCGTAGTTTACGCGTTTATCGCAGCCCTCTGAGCTTTTTACTCACCTGAGACACATCATCATTATCATCGTTTTTGTTATCAGGAAGAAAAAAATAAAGATTCTCAACAAAACCATTATATAATATTTTGCCTTTATTTGTTTCGTTTTATTTACAAAGCAAGCAACAGATAATCAATCCATCCCGATAATCGCTTTACAAAGAACAAAAAGTTCAAAAGCAAAATAGGGACAGCAGCAGCATCACGCAACTTGAACGCAATAAAAATGTTCTCGTGCGTAAGTGTAATCGCACTTCGGTCACAAGCAATTTGAGACCACTGCATAATATGCAAGCTTAAGAATAGATATAAATCAGATATGAATTAGTAGTGCAATTTTTACTCAGTGCCACAGACAAAATGTTGCTGTTTTTGCTGCCAATTTTTTGTTTACTAAGCTAAAAATTTTGCAGAGGATACCGAGCTTGGAATTTGTCAGTTAAAATTGCACCATTTCTTGTTTTAAATGACGAGAGTACTAATCGCATATAAGTGCGTATACACTCGTACATTTTTTCGACAAATTTTTTTAACAAAAAAATCAGAGCAAACACGTAAAAAAGTTAAACCATTATTAATTGCGTAACTGCTAATAGGTATTTTAAGGCTCGCATAATTACCCCTGCAAGAAAATGGCGCAATAGTTCCGAGTTCCGTGGTGCGTGTGCGATGAGCGATAATCCACAAAAAAAGAACGCGATGAACCGGATGACAAACGATATTATTTTTTTTTTGATTTTAAGACAACCCATGAAATTCCTCCTTTTCAAAAACCGACAAGCACATGCTCACACAATATAATTAAACCTTTTTTCTTTACAGGAAGAAATTTAGGAACGTTTAATATGAAAAGGAAATCGGAAAATATGGCAGACTGAATTTTGAAATAATAATGCAAAATTAACAGTGTTTGGTGTTGGTGTGAATGCATTTTTTGATGACATGCTTGCGTGCGTTTGTGCATGCCAGACAATAGTTATGCTTTAAATTCAAATCAATTATTTATAAATTTATCAAACTTTCAAAGACTGTATCTTGTTCACAGCTACTTATTATGTATTATCAAATAACTTTATTTTTTTTATTTTTTCGTGCTTCCTGAAAACCACAAAAATATGGATCAAAAGCTGCACAGTAGCTGCTCATTATTATTACAACAGTTTAAAAAAATATCACAAAATTAAGTACATTATTACAAATGTATACATGATAGTTAGTATTATCAATTGCAACTATTACTAAAAACCGCCTTGTGTTTATAATTTAATGATAAAATGTATTTAACATTCAATATGCTTATTACATTTTTTTACCATTTAAAGTTCATTTTGCGGTTTTTCAGGTTGTACAAAAAATGTACAATAAGAGAATCTTGCATCTTTGTCCCAAACATTATTCCTGGCCAAAAAAAAAGAAAAAGTTTTTGCTAGGCTAGAACAATACATGATGATAATAGCATACCTTACCAAAACATTTTAATAATAGCCTATTCTTATCTTAACATCCCAAAAAATATATATAGGTATCTTTTAGATTTTTCGTATACAAAACTTATTATTGAATTTAAATTCACTCTCACAAAAACCAAAAATAATGAAATTAGAGAAATGAACATGCATGCTAGCAAACAAAGTCATACAATTCTACTACTTTTCTAGTCGACATTCAAAAACGTTTCAAAAATGTGCCCACCTTATTGTACCCAATTTGCAAATTAATTTGAAATCAAGAAGAAAAAAATATACACCTCAGTCAATCAGAACACCACAAAAAAATAAAAATATTCAATACTTTTACCACATAATTTTAAGCAAGGTAATAATAATAGCGGTACTATAAAATATCAATAGAAAACCATCTGTAAAAAAAGGAAACTTGAAAATATTTTAAAAGCAATTCAAGTTCATTCTAGTAGACGTAGGTACAATGTTTGCCCATACATTTTTCAGTGCCACTAAATTAATTAACATTAAAAACAACAACAATAACACAGAAGAGGATGAATAGTATATCGTTATCATTTCTGCTTAACTATTGTATACTTTATATTTAACTATCTAACAATTAACGTCAGCTACAGTAGTAGTAGTAGTAGTAGTATTAGTAGTACGAGCGCCAGTGGCTAATAAACAATTCTTTATAAAAGGTTTAAAGTATTTAACAATCAATAACAATGATGATGATAAATAATGATGATGATACGATACGGGAGGGAGCATTTAGGATTTTGCACTGCCATTGTAATAGACCGTCAGTCATACCATAATAATACCTACTTTGACTACCTACCTACTAGCATTGATGCTCATTCTTCTGGAAACAGCTCTAATGTGCGATATATATAAAATATTATCTAAAACCATCATATATTTTTTTTCCTCGTTTGTTATTGAAGTATTGCTTGCAAGTTAGTTGCAACAATGAAAAGTACACTATTGCTAGCAGCTAGCCACACCAACAAGACCAAATTATATTTTTTGGCGAATGTTGCTGTAAAAAGGTAAAGATATTATTTTACACTTTACACCTTGTCTATTTGTACTTTTGTATCATCAAAAATCATCATTTACCATCAACTTATAAAAAAGACTATTTTTGGGATTAATACTACTGTATTTATTCTCTCTCGCTCACGATCTGTTAATCTTCCTGAAAAGATGAAAAAAGTGGAAGCGTTTTAAATCTGAGCTCTATTGTCTGAAACAGTCAGTGAACTTTAAAATACGGAAACTTCAAAAAATTATAAAAAATAAATAAAGTAAATAAGCATTATAAAGATAGGATAACATCATTTAACAATAAAAAAAACTTAAAGTGTGTACTAAAACAGATGCATTGTTGCACATACTGACGGTGATTTACTGCTGTGAAAAGCATGCATGAAAAGAAAATGAGAGTAAAATCATTCTTCTACTTGTTTTCTCTGATTTTGGAAAAAATGGTAACAAAAATATTTTTTGAAGAGGGGGAGGTAGATAATAGTAGTTGCAGACAGACGACTGTAAAAATTTTTATGTGAGATGGTGGTAGAAGCGTTGTATAGATATATGGTTCTCTGTTGCAATGGCTAGAAAGTGGCGTATGGGTTAAGTTTGGCATCCTGTGCCCCAAACCGGAAGGACACTGGTGCCGGAAGATGAGCAAAATCTTCATTTTTATTGCTAAAAACACCCATCTGTTTGTCCTTTCTCTTCACCTGATAGTTCAATGCTGTTTGCTGACCATCTAGAGGCTCATTAAGGAAGGCCGCATTTGTGGGGTGAACTATGACAATATTGCTACGTGGCCTGTGAACAGCACGGGTATTAATGGGGATTTCTTCCATGCTATCACTGCCATTTTCGTTATTTCTCTCCATGCTGCTGCCCTTTTTACCCTTTCGGGATTTCTTTTTAGATTTTGAAGATACTTTTTTGTTTTTAGTGGTAGAAGTAGCAGCAGTAGTAGTAGTAGTTGTTGTGTTATTGACAGAGGCTTGCTGGTTCTCTTTGTTGCTATCACGTTCCACGGAAAGGGACTCGTTAAAGTCATCCTCGTCATTGGATAGTATGATAGCTTCAATGTTATGTTTATGTGCTTTGGCATCAGGCCTCAGTCGCTTTTTCAAACGCAGTTTCCTCTCAAGATGAGAGTCTGGTTTACCTTCCTTTTTCACTAAGCCTGACTTTTGACTTTGTTTCGACCATTCGGTCATTTTTCTGAGACGGTCAATGATAGGATTAATGCTGGGTCCGGGTGTAGAAAGTGCTCTAATTGCACCAGGTGGGGAGACTAGAATGGTTCCTCCGGTAGAAGATTGAATGTAAGGAAGAGGAGTTGTCACAAACGGTGGCGTATTCCTTTGTGGTTGCATTAGAGTACCGGGAATAACTGGATTAAAGTCATTAAAATCATTTTCTGGCTGATTGGAGGAGCGTGGCTCGGCAAATTTTGGGGGAATCACAGGAGGAGCATTTCCTTTAGCCAATGCTGCATTTAGCCCCGCAAAGAAACCTCCCGAAGCAAATTTGTTGGAATAGTCATGATGCGGATTGTGGAAAAAGCTTTTTTCCTTATTATGATGATGGGGTTGATTGGGACGACCAAAAATGCCATCCTTGAAGGAACCACCACCTATTAAAAATGTTTTTTTGGTGATGTCCTGCTGTTGCTGGTTTTCCAGATCAAACTTTCTCGCCTGAGCAATCCGTTGTTGCTTTTGTTGATGATGATCGAGAAATTTTTGAAACAATGGAAGCGGACCCCAGTTGATTTTATGAGATCCTATCCAAAGTGACTCGGCAGGAGCAATAGTGGCTCGACCAATTGGTGCGACCTACACATATACAGTTTACAACTATTAGCTATCATACCTTTGCAAAACTATTCAAAAAATAGCCTCGAGGGTCTAAGCATAAAAAAAAAACAGAAAATAAATCTTACATCGTTACTAAATCCAGCACCAATTCGTTGACTCGCCGCCACTTCCTGCGGTAGCCGATCTCCTCCAAATGGCGGTGTAAACAGAAAATAGCCTCCTTTGTCATCAGCAGCAGCAACACTTAAACAATCTGTTATTAAAACACTAAACATAATGCAGCAAATGGCCACAGGGCCTAATCCAAATACTCTATCCATTTCCAGCACTTTTTTCCTAAAATTCACTGCTCGACCCTTTTTCATTTTTAGTATTACTTTACTTAAATATTTGCTTTGATCACAATACTTTTATTTTTGATGCTGACAGTTTAAGAATAAAAATGAAACTGTCTCCTTAGTCAGTAGCGGCACGTCATTAAAATATCGAAAGCACAAAAAAATTATCATCAAAAGGGTTACGCTCACGTTTATTACTTCACATTTAAGTACCACACCGCCACATCACAGACAAGTTGATAATGACAGTTGGAAAAATATAATAGCCCTTGTGCCTTGTTCGATGCTATATATTAAAAGCCCAGCCTTATAACTCCTTGCGCAACAATGCAAAGCTTAAAACTACACTCGCCTTAACAATGCACTCACTCAAGGGTGAAATATTTATAAGGTTTTAACAAAAAAACAATCAATTGTTCACATCATATACACGCACAACAAATAAACTGGCTGACAACTACACACACACAACAAGAGTTTGAATAAGGGACATAAAAGTGCTCTTTTAGGTATTTTCGTTATCTTCTTGCCGTTGTTGCTGCTGCGTTCACTGTCCGTTATAGGTTGTCAATTGTTGACTTCTACACATCTACTACACACACTCACGCAAGGATATCAGAAGGTAATTTAAACAGCAACGTTCTTTCCTTGACGTGTTCGCCTCTACAAAGCAAATCAATGTTCGCAAGAAGAAAGAAGCGTTTTTAGACGACGTTGACACCACATTTATTAGCTGCTATATTATATTGTCGTGTCGTCTTCTTAGAAGTTTCCCATTTTTTCCTCTATAATGATTTCCGTTCACTTCGTAATATCAAAATTGCTTACCAATCAAACGGCCACTTTTTTTATTATCGCTTTTAAGTAATTCTACCGCCTGCTCTAACTAGAGAGTTAGCTAACGAATTTAAGTCACGTTATAAAATGCAGGGATATCACAACAATGATGACAAAATGAAAGTAAAATTGAAAAATTATTCCAAAATAATTGCGCTTAGAGTACAGAAATATGTATGTAACGAACTAATTAATCAATTAAAGGGTTAATCATAGTAATTATCGTATAGAAGAATACTTTAGTCAGTGGCAGCATTTTGCCACTCGAGTTCTATTCTGTATATAATGTTCGTATACGATTGTAAGTCTATCTATATTTAGAAGTGGCTAAAAAACATCAAGGTAGAACTTGATGTATGTATATTTAGTATTGAAATAAAACTAGGAAAAGTGCCAATTAAATGTCAACCTTTTTCAACATCTATTGTTTAGCTACAAAACGACAGCAATTATTAACAATGTCCACATGTGGCTTTGTGTGTGAAACAATTTTTTAAAATGTTGCCAGCTAGCTTCTAGCTACATTTTATGTTTTTTAAAAAATACTAGAATCAAAAGAAACAATTAAAAGTAGTGTCGATGAGAAGCGGATAAATATCGTAAAGTAAAGTGTAAGAGGAAAAAATGATTTAAAACATTTTTAAACTTGAAAAAAAAAATTGGCAAAGGAAACTTTCGATTTCTTCTCTTTTTAGATCAACCGTGTAACAACAATGCCTGAGTAAGGCTTGAGGGGTTGCTAGCTTTATGAGTTGATTTTGCTTCCTTTTTTTAGATTCAATACATCGATTATTGCATTTTTTTCTACATGCAGTTTTTTTTATTGAACAATGAAATCTGTTTTAAAAATCTACCAATGACAAGAAAATTCAATGTTTATATTTCCTTGGCTTTTGTATGAACTTCCAAACTGCAGGCAGAGGAGTGGAATGTTAATTCATTAATTTTTTTGTTGAACATATTTCACTTATCAGGCCACATATCATTCGATGAGTACATCTATATATAATATTTTTATCATTTATCACCTGAAACCATCACACTTTATATATTTTTCTGTGATTTTATCAAAAGTAAATCTTTTTTTTTAAACAATGCATAACAAATGGGTTGTATAAGTAGCACTACTACTGAGCAAATACCAAATTATGAGTTGATATTGTTGACTTGTGTTACAGGACTTTGGACACACAACAAGTCACAACACTTATTTTGGCATGGGTTTGTTACATCAGCCAACAATAAGAAAAAAAATCATGTTTGGTTTTTTGACTTCAGTTATATGGCTGCCAAGGTACTATTATGACTTGTTCACACTTCCGGCGATTATCTTTCTACTAAAATAAAGATTAGTTGATTAAATGCATGTACAACGCACTTGTGTTTCCATTTTACGTTAGTCATTAACATAAGCTTGAGAATTTGAGGGTTAAGTTTGCTGTTATGACTGAAGAAATAAAATGAGAGAAAGAAAAATATAATCTTCAACTTGGAATTTACATAAATTATGATCTTGAATGAGTGGTGATTATGATGACGATAATGAAAATGCTTCCGTTGATGATTTCTTGATTTATTTTTTTTATTTGCTTTGCAGTTCTTGATTTTTTTTATGACTTGTAGAATGGACTTAATAAAAATAAATACAAATTGGTGGTATTTATGCGCGGACAAATTTTATGTAGACATGTGAATATTTATGGGTCGCTCGCTGCTGATTTGTACTGCGTTTTTCTCCACTAAAGTTGCTTACAAACTTAGGTCGAAATGCTGCAGTAAAATGCAAAATGGACTTTTAAGCTTTTTATGATGACGCTGATTACACAGATATTTTACAGTTTTACGTGAATTACAGGGCTTTAAAAAAGTAATAAAACCTTATTTTTTTTAGCTTGAGCTCACAATGCATAAAGAAAAAACTTTGAAATTGGAAGAAAGTGGAAGTGAAACGGGGAGATAAACACTAAAATAATTTTGTCACTTGACTATTTTTTTTCCACTGGCGGAGGCAGATAGCCTAAAGCACGCTCGAAGAATAATTAATGATAAATGAAAGGGGTTTTTTAAAGCTTTGTGATAATAATGTGCTAGTTGCATGCAAGTGCAAAAATAAATATAATCTCTTTTAAGCAAGCTAGCTCACACCCAAATAAAAACTGTATTAAAAGAAGTGCATAGGCTTGTACTAACTTTTAGTTTTCAAATGTTCTTTTCTGCAAAAATTTATGGGCACACGTGCATACACGTTAATGCAGTATAATATTGGGTAGCTTTACAATATATTAAGATTAGAAGACGCGTAATGAGTTAAATTGATGTAGTATTCCTTGCAATAAAAATCAAGAAATAATGCATTTTAGCTTGTTACATTTTCAACGGGCTCGCATACCTTGAAGAAAAAAAATTGATAATCTTCAAGGCGGAATAAGGAACATATTAACTGCACCACTAAAGTAACAAGTACTACTGATTACATACTTGAAAAACAAAATCATGGTAAAAATACAGGTAAGCTGAGGAAATAAACTGGTGAGCAAAGAGATGCTGTTTTTTAAAAATTCACTATACATTTTAGATGTTGGCAAGTGTAAAAGTTTTCATTACAAGTGAATTGGTTCTACACGTACTGTTAAGGTGAATGGTCAGATGGATGATGTTAATACAACATAATGTGCGTACCTACTTACGAATTCAAATTTTTCTGGTAGCAAAGCTAATTAAGATTAATTACATGATAAATAAAATGATTTGGGCTATATTTGTTTAGTTTAAATTTGAGTTTGAAATTTACAAAACGGATTTTTAAAGTTTGTTGATGATAAGAAAACCGAAAGGAAATGTTTAGGCATATGTATAATATTGATTAGCGTGAAAACAGTTTGGCATAAATTAAGTTATCTTTAAGATTCGATTTATATGTAAATTTTTGAGTCAATGAGTTGGGTTTTCAAAAGCTTTAAAAATTGAAACATGCAGTATACCCACCCTGCATGCTTATCTTTTTGTAAAATGCATTTGTGTGATTGGTTCTCGATTTGGTTGATTTTAAGCAGTGAATAGTTTTTGATTCAAGATATCAATGAAATTAATGATGCATGAAATAGATACTTGATCTACAATTTACGCATATTCATTTTTATTTAACAACGGAAAAGACATCAATTTCCTAAAATATTTACAATTAAAAGTGTCCGGTCAAATGTACAAAAGTTAAGATATCTAGGGATAATATTGACAATGTAGAATATGCTCAAACCAGGAATCAGCAAGTATTGGAAAGGTGCCACACTTGGGGCATAAAATTTGCGCTTGAATCGGTGTTAACGGTTGTTGTCTTGCTTTATCCTCTATTTGTGAGGTGAATGACCCTTCCTTTGCTTCAGGATTGAAGCAACAATTCTTGGTGTGTTCCACACTTCTCCTAATGGCAAGAAACCTTCTATCACAGAATGGACATTTGCATGGGAAAGGTGTTCCATAGTGGACCCGATCAACGTGATAAATCAGGTACCATTCCTTGGAGAAATATTTGTTACACAGAGGGCAATTGTGGTTGGATAGTTTTACTTGTCCAATCTCCTTCTTGGTGCTGTAGAAGTAACGACCAGGACATCGTTTCAACCAACTTATCATTTCATCGGAGGCCGTTTCCAGAGAGCTGAGTCTGGTCATGTTGAGAATTTGAGCACCATAATAATCCAGATCTTTGTTGTAGTTTCTCTGATGTGTCCCTTTTTCCGTGCCTGCTTGAAACTTGCGTGGTATATTCTTTGCCTTCCGTACTCTGCCCGACCTCACCTTGTATTTTCCGTTCTGCGGTACAGTCTCTCTTTCAGATTTGGGACGTGGTTCGATTCCCCGTTCCAATACGTCAGTTTTGAAAGATGAAATTGATTCTAAATCCTCCACATAATTCGGAGCAGTGAGTATCCGGGAAGATTTTCGAAAGTCGCCATGAATTGGACCGCCTGTCATAAACACATTATTAGATATCAATGAAAAAGAAAAAAAATGTGACAAATTTCAAAACATAACTAATCCAAAAATTTGCGCCGTCTGTGCATGCACACATACCTCCATACTTATAGCTGTAGTCCTTTCGGTATTTACGAGAAGGGCGAGGTCGGGTGGTTTTACGAAGCTTTCGCACTTTAACGTGAATCCGAGAGCCTGTCAGGGAACATTGTAATATATTACTGGCGGTGATTAAAGAAATATCACGGAGGAAGAATTGTAAATTGTGGACTTTCGAGTGCACATTTTTACCTCCGTATTTGAATTTTGGCCCATTATTTCTGTGTATAGGCAAGGAGACCTCAAAGGTACTACCTCTTGCTATTTGATCCCCTCTAGTTATTGTCGAAATGCTGCAGGAAGATACCTCCGAAGCTAATAAATAAGTAAATTGACATTCACAGTAGATTTACCAAAAATTGGAACATTAACTAAAAAATATAATTTTATACCAATTTTGTTTTGCTTCATACCATAATGACAATACTTTTCATCTTCATTACCAATTTCCATTGGTGTGTGGGTCTGGACGGGACTCGCTGTAGGTATTTTATAGCTTGTACTATCCGTACCGCTGATGGAGGACTCCACGGAACCTTAAAATCAAGCAATTTATTTGTCAAAAGGTTTGAATAAAAAAACAAGCTGCCTATTCCATATCCAATATTGTCAACTTACCGTCATAACCATAGTCGTCAACTTCCCTATCAATGTCCATAGGCGAGTCCGGCAGAGCTTGAAGATAACAACATGGAGGTGATGGCACCAATGGACTTGGTTCAATTTGAGAAACTGGAAGAGCAGGAACTAAGTTTTCTTCAGTCACGAGCTGCCTACTTTTAAGTCTTTTCCACGACCAAAAGTTTGTTTCCACTTTTGCTATTCACAGAAGAGATTTTTTTAAATAGCATATCAATTAAAAATTTATCCATTAATTTTTTTGTAAATTTCTTATTGAAGTTAATAGTGCTTACACTTTGGAAATAAATTTTCCCCTCGAAATTTTTTTTTCGTCTTTGTTTCACTGGCCTTGGTTTGTTTGGGAGGAACCGTTTGAGCTCGAAGGATAGCGTTTTCCTTTCGCTCCTGCAGTGATAATTGTTGCGCTATCCCGTTGTTAACTACCTTCATTTGTCTTTCTAACTGCTCTGCCCTTTTGAGCAGATCTAGTTCCATTAAAGTAATAGTTGGACCAGTGCATAGTGATGTGATTATGGAAACCGCGAATGATGTCGCAGTAAAATTGTCACATACAGTTGTCATAGCAATAGCATTCCTCTTCCTTTCCTCAAGAATCTGAGCAGCCCGTCCATTCCAATTTTCCACATGGTTTGTCAATGATGTTGCCATCTCAATACATAAGCTGCAGTCGTTGCATAACTGCAAGAGCGCATTTCGATCAATATTGGTCTTGTCAATTGAGTGAATCAACGGTTCGCGGATGTGAAGAACCCTCTTCAGAATGAACTCTTGAGCGTCGGCTGATAGCAAATTGGGCTTCATCTGGAGAATACCTTGTTTAGCGGTGAACTGGTGGCCCTGCAGCCATTTGTGACAGATTAGACACAAAGTGTCAGGGAATGAACCACTGCCACTGAAGTCTCCACACTCCAATTTTGATTTATTGGCCATATCTTCAATTTCTGTACATAGGGACAAAAGATAACCTAAAATATACGAAAAATAATCTTTTAGTACTACTTTCAAAATTTATGTGGAATGAAACTGTTTACACCAACTCACGGAGAACAAGCCATTGAGAGGTATATTTTGAAAAACTTACCAGTCTTGATATGGAACTGGGGATTTTCCCCGACACGCTGTCAATAGTGGTTCCCGAACTTGCCGGGTTCTAGATCCAATTTGAAATATAAACTTGATAGTCAGTTGTAATAATAATACAGGTAAGTAAATTGCATCGCCAAAAGTTAAGAGATGACGAGAGAAAATTAACTTTAAACGCTGTCGCCTCTAGATAGTATTCTTCAGGTGAGAAAGTATTTCTGGGAGAATAACAACCGAAAACTGAGTGCCGAATCACTCCATGTCCTCCCATTTTATATCCCAAGATTCGAGTCGAAATTAAGATTTGAAAACAATGGAACAGACAAACAAAGAAGAGCAGAGCTTTGACAAAGAATTCAAAGTAGTCAGATGAAGCAATAGGTAGAATGCAAAATCTATAAATGGGATAAATTTAATCATTATTTGCATAAAATTCATGAAGTTTAAAAAAAATATATTTTTCCATGTAATTACTTTTCCTCCGATTTAAAATCAAATGTAGTTTTATTTGCGTACTTTCGAGCATGCAGTACAATATTTAATTTTATGTCACCGATATTAATTGTTAGAATATTTAGGAAGGCTGATTAAATGGAACATTTTATGAGACTTCAGTGTAATTAATAAAGAAAACCACCAGCCAGTAAATATGCATCGTCATCATCACCATAGAAACATTTTTATTTTTATTTTTTGAACAAACACCTACAATCAAAAATCACCCATTTGTACATACAAAGTGTCTCGGTACTTTACAATTTTATTTTACAAATGAAGCACTAAATACTGTCACATAAAATTGTGGTTTAACATAACTCTATCCCCATTTAGTCAAATTTTTGGTGTTTAAATTTTATCCGAACCTCATTAAACTGGCTGACAAATTTTTATAATTCCGTTTTTCAGCCTGTGCTTAAGCTGTGAAGAAAATTTAATTTGTATTTCCATAAACTTTGACAAATCATGCAAAAATCTATTTACACACAGCTACATATAAACTAGGCATGATGTTCTATGAAAGCTTTACTGTTATTTCCTGTTGGAGCTTCCAACTTGGAACAAATTGTTAAAATAGTTGAGTAAAATGGTGTATTGGAAAAATTAAAACTTATCGTTATACTTTTCTTTATTACTAATCAGTCTATAAAACGTGGTGCAATTTATTGAAAATTTAAGTGAGCACAGTTGCTGACTTAATTTTAATAATGAAGTCGTGAGAGTTGGCTTTTCTTGTTCGCGTATTTTTGTTGACAAGAATGTTATGCATAATTGCATATTTATAAGCTCAATGAATTCAAGAATCAAAGCCATTATGCAAATTAACGTCGTCCCTGGTTCCAACTGTAGCCACCGGGAGATTCACCTTGAGATGACAAACTTGCTGTTCCCTCAAATGGATTTGGATTTCCTACTGATACTACGCCACCCTGTAAGGAGCTACCTCCAGAAGAAGCGAATGACGATTGGGAAGTTATTCCACCGCCCGTACCTGAACTTTGAGGAATGTTGCTGCTACCTCCATTATTTCCAAAACCTGCGCTACCAAACCCGGCACTTCCCCCCTGATT
>JAHZMZ010002984.1:0-19368 GCA_027743805.1 Lepidocyrtoides sp. E14 | reverse complement strand
CATTATGCGTATTTACCTGTCCCTAGCTGGTAATAGACACGAATATAAGAACATAAATATACATGTAGTTGTGAGCGTTTTTTGTGACAGAAATTCTAATTAACTATTTTAGTATGTGAGGGTATTTTTGCACATTGAACAATTTTTTTCAGATGATTCTCACGAAGTGGATTTGATTAGCATAAACTTTTAATTTATTTTTCGTTATATAATATGTAATACTTTCTGTTATCAGCTATCGGTGTAATGCGTATGTATAATTATAGACGCAACTTAAAAACTTTTAGGGTTATATGTAAATATATGTGCAGTGGCTTATATTCATTATTATTAGATGTGAATGTAAAGGCACTAAAGAACATTTTATACAAGCACGAACCTATAAATTCCAAAAGTGACTATTTATCACCGTGACCAAACTTTAATGGTGAAAATTAGGATAACCATTTTTTATTATCAAGTTTCACACGTTTATAATTAAAAGTGCTTGCCATGCAAGCTTAAACTAAAAAAATTATGCGTTTGTGTGCATAGCTTACTTTTGAAAATAAATGAAAGGGTTAAAATATTTATTAAGTTATTTACGTTTGTAAAAGCACATCACATTATGCATGTGCGTAAATATTTCCAATTGTTGTATTTTTCTTCTGTATCATAAACATGCTACTTTTAGCATAATGTTTAATAAGTTTTCTTTTCACATATGTAGGCAAACAACATGTACTAAAATCTGCTACTGACGACGCTCGCTTTAGCACCCACCAACTTGTGAAACAATTGGTTCTGTAACAAACGACAAAAAAATATGTTTATCTTTCGTCACTGCTTATACCTACTTCCCTGTCTCTTGGAATGGTTTGCTTCTTTGTTTATGGACGATATTGGATTAGACAGATATGACTTCCGGCTTTTTTCAGATTTTACAAAGTCATTGCTGGTTTGCTTTTACAAACATGACAAAGCCAACAGTTGCTAAACGGTATGCAATTTATAGCAAGATGAACAGGAAATTGAGTTACCTAATCACTTATGTATATCATTCATATTATGCAAATGAATTCAGCGCATTTATTTTTAAGCTTCATTCACATACTAATCTTGACAGTAAATTAGATTAAACGAAAAGCCCTGATAACACAATTCGGAAACTCAAGACAGATAATGAATATAGCAGTGTTTCAATTTATTACTTTGATGTTGATGTTTGGGTCTTTGTACATTTATTTCGGCGCTTTCCTCTTGTTTGAATGTAGAGCGACTATTCATCCTGTATCTCGTGTACTATTTTAAACTATTAATCATTGTTCTTTCAATTTGACGTTGAGGAAATCGGCAGTAAAACGAAAGTCTGCATGTACGGTTTTTTAGCATAATAATTGACATATTTAAACTATACATATTCAAACGTTTGATTAAACTGTTTTGTGGAAGCGAACAATTTTCTTTTTGAGAAAAGGTAGGAACAATTTATTGGGGGCATATTGGGTCTAAAGAATGGAGAGTTTTGAATGCCAATGATGCGGTCGGATGGAAGTGGAGGCGTGATTAAATTTTTCAATTGATGAATGCGCTGAAGCCAGTCAGTTAGTTCGATTACTGAGTATTTTGTTAATGTGGTTCATAACTCTACGTACCTTCTCTAAAGGTCCACTAGTAGTTTCAATATGGCTATCTTTGAACATTACTAACTGTCTTACACAGTAGTAATGTTAAATATTGATCAGTCAATTCTGGTGTAGAGTGGTGTGGATAATATTCAACTTTTAATGACATCGCATCAAATTTAGTGTTTTTGTTTTATTTGAATTGCCTATAATTACAATGCTGTGTCGAAAAAGGGCCGTTGCAAGTTTTGCTCCATTTTGTCCTTCCACACTTGTCTCAGTGACTGTTACAGCTACGGTTACGAAATGTGAGTATTTTGAAAGTGTTATAAAGTTTGTTTGAAAGTATCTAAACGCAAAATATGCAATAATATGTATTCTTGTGGTCCGCTATATATTAGTTTGTACTTTTGCACAGGTACATACTTACATGCATAGGTATGCACACCTCCATTTATGATTACTTCATGCAAACCAACAGTGCGATGACAAGACAATTCTCATTTTTTTGTTTTTGAATGAATTAAGAAATTCAACTGAATAAGCTCCATTTCAATCACTTCATTGCATTTCAGTAAATGACTACTTCAATCACTCTCTAATACTTGCCGCAAATAAAGCAATAAATCAATCTACCTTCCCCACTTCTCAGTCACTCACTTGTAAAATTTAGGATGGGGCTCCAAAGAAAAAATGATTAACGCAATCAATCAGCAATATCTCCCTCTCACCAGTACTCTTACAAATTAAGTACTTACCAAAGTAATTTTAATTTTGAATGATCATTAATCGACATCCAATACGACCGTGACTGCTATTACTGATGCTGGTGACGGTGACGGCAACTGCATTTATTTTTTTTTGTCAATCCATCCATTCAAAGATCAATGCACTTTTGCTCGAAAGTTTTTTATCTTCACAAGATCTGATTTTATTGATTAACAGTCATTTGTACTACATAAATAATAAAGTGAGCTGCTTTCTGTGCATACGATAATTATTAATTCATATCAAAATCATTCATCATTCATCATCATCATCACTCCTATCACCAAATAGCATTGCAATTCATCATACTGCTCACGAAGGTGATCTTAATCTTTGCAGCGAAAAGAATTGATAAAATTTGAATGATAATCTCTACTGCAATTGCAATTCTGTTACTGTCATGCTAGCTAAAGGACATTATTTCATTTGAAATTGAAATCAAGTGCATTTTGTGCATTTTCAGTTTGCATCATAGCATACAGACAAAGGCAAGCCTAGACAAGGCACGCAATAAGACGGTTAGTATGTCGTTTTATGGAATGGAGTAAATAACCAGGTCGAGATTCAAGAAACAAAAATTACTGTTGAAATAAAATAAACATTTTTAAGCTTTGCACTGAACTAGTATAGATATCGTACAAAACCAACGTTGAGGGTAGTCCATTAGTTAAGAATGTAGGTAAATACCTACATGTAAAATTACTTTATTGCCATTTTACCTTACCACCACCTCCACATTTGGTACACGAAATCTAAATCTTTACAAACCCATTTCAAGGAAATGCGGTGAATGCTAATTTCCAAAAGTAACGCTGATAAACAAAGCAATTCTCCCAGTCGTCTGCGATGTGATATCTTGCTGATTACAAAATACCCACCTGTTAAAAAAGTTAACAGACAGCCAAAGGAGAGAACCTAATCACAATAATAAAATCCCTTTTTGTGCAATAATATGTTATTCACTATGCGTTTTTAAACATTTTATATTTTGTGCTGTAGTTAAGACATTTACCTACTATGTTTCCTTAATTAGTGGCGCATTGTGTTGTGTGTCATTTTAAAGAACATTTAAATCAGAACAATCAGAAGAGTGCATCAAAAAAGCCATTGGTGTACTATTATTTCTGCATTATAGTAGTAATTTGAATTCGCAAGAAATGGGAACAGAAAAAAAGCAAGTCTCTTGAAATTAGCATGTCGTGATTTTGTTTCATTCATTCATTCAATCTTTCAATGAGTCACAAACAATTTTATTCAGTCAAGAGAATGCTTATTATTACACCCCCAAAATGTATAATATCCGTGTGTGTGCAGATGTTTTCTGTTCAGTATACATACCTATTGTACATACATACCAATACACTTCCATAATATATAATGCAACTGCAACTTGCAAGACAATAATTTCAAATAAATTGCAATATTATAATTTACATGAAACGTACATAATGCAACAGATATGCATGCAATAAAAATAAAAAGTTTCTACGCATAATATAAAAAATAGGATGGATGGGAGAGAGGAATAAAATATCTTAATAGAATGGCTTGCTTGATAAGGACCCATGTAATAATTGTTTATATGAAGACCTTTCTTACTGAGCTGTGTAGCTGTGCATGTAGCAGTTATTTGTTTTGCGCTGTGATCACCAATTTGTAAGGATCACTGTGAGAATGCTAAGTGAAATATCTTGTCAAAAAATCGTTGCATATATTGCAATTTTGTGCATCGAAACTTTTAGCATACGTATGCTTTTTAATGAATTATAAATATTGAAATCATACATTGTGTATGTACTATGTACCCATGACTCGGTGAGCGAGTGGTTGGTCAAGCTTGCTCTTGGTAGTCGATGATTGGGATTTCATTCTTTATAATTGATTATGTCTTATGATCATGTATGGATTTGCACTGCATTTAAAAGCATATGCATTCATGACTTGAGTGTTTGTCGTAACTGTGAAGCCACGATTTGTTTCAGTTTAAACAAACAAAGAAACGTTATTCTCTAAAGCTTTGGTAAAAATTGTGAACGCTGGAGTGGAACTTAAAAAATGCTCAAAGAAGACGGGAAATTAGTTTGAGTAATCAAATATATTATGTATTATTCAATGAATGAGATGCGGAATAAGTGTGTATTTCTATACATCACCTAACAAATTAAGACACAATAGATATGCATTGCAGTGATGTCCTTGCAGCAGCAGGTATCTAATTCATTATCCACTCCTTTTTCATCGTCTGATCATTGACAATTTATGAGGACGTATGAATAGCCGCAAGGTTTTTATGTTGTGATAGGCAAGTAAATATAATGAGATACATATGACAAAAGTAAAGTCGAAAGAATATTTATATTCTTATTGGGTGGTGGTGTTGAAACCTATATTAAATGTGAATCCAGTAAGAATTGATTGAGAACCAGGAAGCAATAAGGTTTGTTTCTTTACAGGTTTAGACCATAAATCAGAAGGGCATCTTTTTAATTGAAGAAGATTACAGAAGCACGAAAATATAATGTTTTGGCAAAAAGTGCTGCAAAAATTAACAAATTTTGTATAAAAATAGAAATTGATGCTGGAGCTATTTTTGCAATTCGTGATGTAATTTGGACTTGGACTATAATAACGAACTAAATTTTGACAATGAACAGTAGAAAACTGTACATGCGTGTTCATTTTCCCCTCTTGTTTCCGTGATTCGGAATGACTTGTAAAACACCAAATTTATTCAGTACTGTCTTTATTTGAGCTTGCATACATGTCTTTTTTTACAATCTGATTTGATTGGCATCCTTGCATGCATTCATTCGGACTCATGCTCTCCTTGCAATTATTATTGCATTGATGAAATTCGTATGTTTTAATAGTTTGACAACAACGTAATATTAAACCTAAACGCTTTACAATTGTAAGGTAATGACATACGCTGCTAATGACTATTGAATAATAGAGGTAGAATCAAGGATGCGTAATACATACCTACAATAATAGCAAACACGACTTATCTTGAGGAGGCAGGATTTGCCCGATTAATATAACTCGTCAGTTTAGCTTGAGAATGTTTTTATCTACCGACCTCTTATCTAAATTTGAATTATATTCCACATTATGTTTCATGCTACACCAATCTAGCCAGAGCTAGAGTCAGAGATGAGGTAATCATAAAAATAAGAGAAATTAATAATATGGGTAGGGGACTTTTATACTATTCCCTTTTTACTCTATATTTAGCTGAATGGTTTACCCTATCTAAACTACGTATGTTTTCACTTGGCATGCTTATAATAATTATTGTCAATCCTTCCTAATAGCAGCACAGCTTAGCGATGCTATCATAGAAAGTCACAACCATTATGTCTCCGAACGACCATTTCTGAAATGATTAAATCTTACCGAGTGAATTAACAATTTCCTTAGAATTGATCTAGTAAACATTTTATTACACTGCGGAATACTTGAGTATTAATGCTCATCATGATGACTCTGCTGACTTATTGAAGTATGCTTAATGAATTGCAAGTTCTTTGTTTCAGCCAACCAACCAGCTATATTATCTGTGCATGTGGAGGACCAAATTGGTTTTTTTGCATCTCTTTTTCAATGCCAAGTAACATATTGGAAGCAAAATAAGGCTTGAGCGAGTACCACAATTTACCCCACTTCATTGATCAATGTCCTGCATTATAAAGGGTTCAATAATATGACTTCTTACAACTACCAGCTCCAACACATAATATATAGTTCCAATAACTGAGTATTCCATTTCCATCGCAAAGTATTCACCTCAATGTTCCACACATCCTTGTTCCTTGTACAGAATATGGACAGACTTCCTAATTGATAGTATATACCAAGGTATAAACAAGAGCTGTTAAAAAGATGTGACGCATATAATCTAATCTAATGATCACGATGGTCAGGTCAAAGAAATCGTTTATAAAATATACGATGTACATGCATGCAACTGTCATGATATGTTGCGTCAATTTTGTCTCTCCAGCTAGGATGTCCGTCTACTTTTTTACTGTGTGACTGAGACACAATTAAGGCAATATCTTTTTGATTAACTGCAATATTTATGAGAAATGTAACTCTTTGAATTTTAATAAGTTTAACAGCTTGCGGTTGACTAACTTGGAGTCAGGTAGTAATATAAATGCTTATTAAACTGTTTAACAGCATGTTGAACTTATGTTAGGTCAGAATCTTGTGTTAGCATAGAAAAATCTTCCGACATTTTCTTTATGGGCATGCGAAGGTACAATGAGAAGTTTACAGGCAATGTTCCTTGTCAATGTGTTCCACTTGTTTTTCGTTGAATAGTACATACATAAAAAAATTCATCCCTCCACCCCTCTTACTCGAGAGTTTATCACAGCAGTAGGGAGGACACCCAGTAGTACCGTTTGTGCTTAATTCTAGCATATATGTAACTGTTGACTGTATTATCAGTAATGCATTTTGTCCCTGTTGAAGGGTTCTGTAGCGCTTTACCACTGTACTGATTGTTGAAATGCATTGACTACTACTATTATTATTTGGAAAAGATTCACTTTGGAGGTTACTTACTTGACCGTCAACATCTTTGCCCTGTAAGTACCATTGTAATCATCATCAAATCATAACAATATCGTAAATTATGTTTATGAGACATGTAGCAAGTATATTAGATATTAACATATATCGAATGCATTACATGTTTCAAACATTTTTATCGTTACAGGTTGCATCGCCCATTATCATCGTTATGTTGATGCTTTGAGCTGCGTACCTTTCCGAACTTTGATCTTTTCATCACCTCAAGGACACCCCTGGGCAAACAAGAGAGAAACTTGAAAAAAACACACATACAAAAGATTGCTATTGTCATTACTTATGATGATTGTAAAGTCACTTGTCAGTTGGTCACAAATGTATTTGTAAGGCTGTTGCTTACACATTCATGCGACAAAGATACATATTCTTAGCTTTGTTTGTATATTGCTCTAACCCAATCTCAGGGATTTTTGTTTCGCAAATCACACTAATGTCACTGATGAAAAGTCACTTTAAGGTAGTACAGCGGTCTGCAATGATGTATTTGAAAAATATAATAATATGTTTGCACTTAAGTGTTTCGTGCAATTTCATAAGTAGGCATTTCAAAGCGTTCAAATACGTGTCAAATTTTTGTATGGTATGCGTGTTTTAAAGTACCTTAAATGTGGACAGTTGCAAAACATATTCGGTTAGCACTTATTTGCAAATTCATTCCGCATTTTAACGCGATTGGAAAACGTAAAAATGCATGTTTGCAATCGCATCTAATTTACTCCTTTAAAACAGCATTTTTACATTGCCTTCTTATTTTATGCTAAATCCTTAAAGGAAAACGTGATAGCAAGTTTCATACAGGTAGATTGAAAACAAGACGGAGAGATATACACTATCTATTCTGTTGATTTTGCACAGATAAACACCATGCTACATATATTATCTTGTTGAATTTCTTTCGGCTACCAAGAGCAGAGCAAATGTAGATGTACATGCGAATATCGTATAAAAGTACGTAAGTAAATATAAGTAGTGTGCTAGGTCTAGTCTTGCGGTTCCATGATGTATTGCCAGTACGTACATAAATCATGCCCTGTGACAAACAAGGAACTACACAGACCCCTTTGGTATGAATGATGAAATACGCCATCCTAACGAGTCGAGATAAGTGACAAAAATGTCTATTTATCAAGGCGTCGTCAACATACTTTTAACAAAGAGAGAATATACAACAGAATAAACTGTTTTGTAATAGTAGGAAACGAAATTGGTTGTGTCATTGCTATTATTATTACGCTAAAAGGGAAAATCCGTCTGACTTGGTAGTGCAGTCAGCACATGCTTACATAACATGATGAATCTCATAATATGCCATATTGATTTCTTTTTGTCTGATCAAGTTTTGTTGACACTGTCGCATCAATTCAATTGAGATGTCTGTAGATGGCAACATCATTCTGTTAGTCTGCTACATTTTTTTATTAATTAATTATACGAGATGATGGACACCTGAAAAGTTGCATCTCTGCAAAGAAGGCGATCTCTCACCTAATATATAATGCATAATGTAGTAGTAACCAGCAATAACTAGAAATCTCTCTCTCTCTCTCACTTTCAACATGCTTTGCATAATTTCAAGCAAATTTTAGAGTAGCCACAAATAGTTTCATAACAATAAGCAGGAACTCAAACTGGTCAGCATTCTGTAAGCTTGTACGCATTTAAATATGCGCACATGTGTACATGTATGAATCTTGAATTTTTTAAAACATAAAAATATGATGTATTTAAGTAAATGGAGTCTATTTAATAGACTTTATCTAGGTCCATGTCATTTTTATTGCAATGGAAATATTTTACGATCACAGCTTCGTGTCGTCACCTCTGGACAATAAATTTCCACTTATTGATTGTTTTCCACCTTTATGGTGTTATGCATACGGATTTCTGGTTGGCTTAAAAAAAGCGAAAAAAATAGCATTTGCTTAGAAGCGGATGTCTAGTGTCTACAGCAGCACTTTATTGAAATTGAAAACTAGATGGAACTACAAATTAGTATTACTGTGGAGAGCTTAGTTTGCCAATGTGACATGAACCTGCATTATTGTTGCAATTTGCAATAGTTTCATGAGTCCTAAGTCAACACATAAGTTTAGATCACAAACTTTACAAATACAGCAACGAATGCACGACAAGTCCTTCATTAGCATCAATATTACTAATTATTTATCACTGTGTACACCCTTTATATGCATTCGTAGTACATTACATTTCATGGCAAACATGTTGATGAATTCCAAACGCCAACAGCATTATGAAGACAACCATTGTAAACTTGGGATTTTAATTCTACTCTGTGTGCAAAATATTTTGTACATGTGCACATGTACGGCAAAAAGAGAATGGCCGCGCCTACTTCTCAAGGAAAACTGGAGCACGCCAACTGCAAACTATTAAACCATTATTTGCCTACCAATATTACTCAAAAATAGATGACCAACAACGTTAACCAGAAATAAATGTATTTTTGTAGCAAAATGAGCATTTTGTCCATTCTTGTTTTCATTTTGATTCCTGTTATCTTTTCCAAGTATTTGTTGCGTGTAAATTTTTACGTAAATACTGAGAATGAATGGATACTGCCTATTTACTCAGCGCAAACAGAAATTATATTTTTCCGTATTGACAATAATAAAATTTTTGTTTCCCTTCTTGTCATCTTTTTAGGTATCAAAGCTGTTGAAATGGACTGCCAGTAATTGTTATGCATGTCGATAAAATAATAGCTATTAATATTCCACACCGAGTCCCTACTCAGCATCTCAGCCCAAGTTTACACGCTTTCCGCAATGAAGCAAGTGAATTCAGAATATTCAGATATGATCACGCAATAAAGTGACCAGGCCACGTGGTCATCATTTAAGCAGAAGAGAATCCCTACTTCCAAGAATTTTGTGCACTCTTTCCAAGTCTTCTCTGTTCATTGATCTGTATAAATACATCATCCAAGGCAAACATGACCGTGGATTCAGCAGAAAAATTCAAATATAATTACATGTATTTTTGTTTTAGACTAAAATTGCATCAGTTCATTGGATTTAAAAAAACGTATGCCTACAAACCAAATGCAGGTACAAGTGTACATGACAGTGGTGTACGTACATACATTGCCTATCAATCACCTTGATAAAATTTATTGTTACCTTTGCATTGGCAATAGTTAGTAATGCAAATGAGCGTCTGCAATACCTTGAGTGATATGCAAAATTGAATATTATAACAACTACAGATTATTTTTTGTCGCGTGTCGTTTCTACGCAAGCGAATGTCGCCTTCGGTTGGTCTTGATTTTTATTTTTGAGCCTGCAGAAATCTTCAAACACTTACTACTACCAATTCTAAAGGGAACATTTTGACTGTCATTTCAAAGATTCGGCAAATATGCATGCATTGTTAATCCTTCTTCTTGAAGATGCCAAATATAGGTACATACATACATACATACATAAATAAGTACACATGACCAACAACAGTAGAATATTTATAAGTTACTATTTATGACGAATGCGTTAATGTTGAAAAGGAGCTGTAAAATAGCCGTATCGTACGTATACATCATAGCCACTTCATAATATGGTGGGTTCTAGAGGTTGTGGCTAGTTTTTTTAAAAGTTATAATTTATTTTCTTTTCCATAAAAATTAATACTCTCTATTTTAATTGTAAAACAGATCAAAAGGAAAACAACTTCTCTTAAACAACCTTCACTTCAATGTTAGACTTTTTACGTTCGATTTTTTACTTGCAATTGCAATCACATTGGTTGCCTGAATTATTTTATGAAGTTGCATTTTTTCCGATGCAGCTTTGCAACTGACATTACTAATCCAACTAGCTTTGGCTGTCTATAAACATTTTTATTTTCATTTTTTGTCTCATTTTGAATGTGCCATTGTGCTACTGGTTGACACCAATTTTTGTAGCAGTAGCTTGCTTTGCTTTAATTTTAATGTAATTTGTTTGTACTCCTGGGTGGTAGAAAACATGACAAGAATGTTGCATACTTTGTCCAACTCAACAGTTTGAAAGCAGAATAAGTCTAGTGTTCACAAAGGACGAAGGACAATGAGCATAAATCGCTCTATGCAATTTATTATTACATATGCACTTGATTGGAATATCGCCAATAAACCCTTTGTTAATGCCAACGAATGGATATACTGTGAAGTGCACTGTATGAAGACGATACCCATGAAAACTAATATCAAGACCACCTACCTACCTGTACTCACCTATGAAGCAATATGCATTTTTCTTAAATATTTTATACAAAAATGTTTCATTTTGTAATGAATTAACTTTAATTGCATGAACCAACCACATTAATTAATTTTTTCTAGTAAAAAAGGACAAATCTTTTTGAAAGGTTATTTAAAACATAGGTAAGAATATTTTACCTATGAGAATAATCTTAAGTAGATTATAAATAGCCTTAAACGACATAATCAAGCTTAATTGATTTTTGATAGATTCCAATAAACAACTTTTAGATGATTATAATGTCAGCTTAATTGATGTTTCAATAGAGCAATCGTGCATATTATTTTAGCATTTCGTGAGAAAAATATATATTTACGCCAGTTATTACAAAAATACGTCCATGAGATGTATACAAATTAACTGGTGAACTATATGTACGTTTTATTCATCAGTATTGCTTCCCTTCTTCTCATCAGTTTCGCTATTTGACCAACGCCATGCCGTGACGCCGCCGCTGCCACTAACCATCCTTTCAACCAAAGTGTAGGTGAACTGACATACGAAAATTAAAAATGAAAATAATGAGCTGTATAGATAAGATGACCCAACTCTACCAATCAAGGACCCACCGGCGAGAAGCAAGTTATGAATCTAGTTGCTAAAAAGTATTCATAATTATGGACACGGACACCAACATCAATTTTTGTAAACCTCACAAATAATATGCATAACTTTTGCAATAAGAATTTTTTTTACATACCGTGCAGTACCATTGTGGCCAGGTCGCTGGTCATGCAAGTTAACAAAAGAACGTTACTACAAGTGAGGGGAGAGTAACAAGGATGATAATTAAGAGAATACAAATTTCCCAATGTAAATAAGAACACAGAGAGAAGAGGTTTTACAAACAGCGTGGCTCCATAAGCATAACAAATTATAATAGTCTCATATTCTCTATGTACAACGATTCAATCACTGTCAATCATCACCATACATGAAGTAATACAAGTCGTCAGTATTCAATCATAACAAGCAATAATCCCCCACCCAACAAATCATTGTCATAAGTGTACATATAGTTTTGCGATCACTATTAGCCATTACATATTATAACGCTATAATAATAGCATGTCTTTTTGCACGTTGATACTTGTTCACATTTTGCATTTTTAAGTAACTTGATAACCAAATATTACTGCATATGTAGCTAGAGCACACTTGCCTATGTGCAAAAATGCATTGTCAATGAGAACGATGGGATTATTTGTATTAAGCATCAAACAGAACCACCACCACAGGAATATTTTGTGTGATACAAACACACATATCAACCTTCAAAACGGCCATTTTGATGTGAAAAATGTGGAAAAATTATACTCATCGTTCTCTCACTGTCTTTACTAGAATTTACTATGATAATCATGTTATGGCTATTACTATTATTATTATTATTTTATTATTATTCTTATATTTTTCCAACCAGAATTGGGCTAAGGACATTTTACACTTATTTTTTACGGTAGTAATAACAGTTAAGCGTATATGGGAATAAAGAAGTTTAAAAAAGCAATGTAGGCATGTATGCATTATTATACAAATTCGTATGTCCACAAAACACACCTAGTAATCAACTTAAACTTTTGTGGATACATTTTAAAAGCGTACTGTGAGAATCATTGTAGATATAAATAAAGTAATTGGCAATTGCTGCGATCATCATAATAAATAACAGGTAAACACTGTTGACGAGACTGCATAATATGCATTCACTTGACTAGCTTATGCAGTTTTTGTTCACGTCACCTTCTTTTACTCACTTTAATTATTATTTCTCTTGTTGCAGCATTATGATGATGGGATTATTAGGATAGATGAATGCAAAAATGCACCAAAAATTGTAGGCATGAAGAGAAAAAGTCGTGCTTAATATGTTTTGCGAGGCATGTAAGTGCATATAAACAGGATTGCAATTAAAACCAATCCTATTTTTTCTTTTAGACTATTTTTTCAACATGTATAAAAAATTGAAATCACATAATAATGCATAATATGTAGTAAAATTTCAGAAATGGCTCACTATCATCATGAGCATTAACGTGCCTGTCTCCAACTTACAGAAAAAAGAGAATACGTTTATATCATGAAAGTTATGACTTTGAACACTGCAGTTGGATTATTTAATGATTAAATTAAGTTTTACAATCTAGTGAACGTAATTTATTTTGACTTTGTGACATTTTCTTGTGCATCTCATTATTCTTTACTTTTGATTTTATCACACTATATAATCGCTATATTAGTATACAGTAAGTGTACAGTGTACATACAATTTGCTTGCTGCCAGTTTTACTGTTTATTATTTTCAGTCATCAAAGCGTGCTGTCCTGTCGTACCAACATAACAGTGTGTTTTGTGTGTGACAATGAAATAGGTAGCACATTACATTTTCGAAAATTTCTGTCAGATGACATGACACGTAACACAACAAGTGTTATATGATGTTTAAATATAATAACTTCAAGTGAAATGATGATATTTACGATATAACTCCAAACAATGTGTAAAAAGAAATGAAATTTTAACTTATCTTATGATCAATGGATAAAAAAGCAATATTATCTAATTTGATAAGTGTCACTTGAATCTATTAGTGCTTGCATGTGGTAAACGTTTGATGCGACGCGAGGATAAATTTAGAAACACATAGCTTTATATAAACATGCATGGTTTCTATTTAAGATTTAATAATTTGATTTCATTTTAGAATAGCGAATTAAAGTCAAACACAATGATTTTATTTTTTATATTTATTTTATCTCTAAGTTATTTAAGTTTCATCTAGTAGAACTTTCAAAGGATATGTAGAAAATAAAATGCTATTCATGAGTTTTTAGAAACTGCATGTTTTCAAGGAAAACAACAAGACAAATAAAGTGTGTGGTCGCGTGTGATCAACAGAGGCGTCAGTGGAAAAAGCTTTTACATAAAGGATAATTGTAAAGGTTATAATATTTAATATTGTACGGCATTTCTTAAATATATTTATAATAGTGGTTAGTTATTAACATAATAGTGGTGGATCCTTTATAATGAAATGCATAATAGACCTCTAAAATGTCCATTTTAAATAGTTTGACCTGGGCTGCTAAGCAAACCATGTCCGCCTTAATCTTTCTATGCGTACACTAAAAAAAGTCGTCACTTTAACGGTTTTGTGCCTCTTAGACTCAATATCTTATATCTGATCAAGTGTCAAAATGAATTCGCATGCTCAAAAGAACAGAACTAACAGGGGTACTTACTCACAATTATGGCTTTAATTGTCAACTATAAATTAAAACTTTAAATAATAATCAACTACCTTGTAACATCAAAACAGAAGGCCTTATGTGAATGTAAACCTTTAATAATCATATAACGGGCCTTCTATTTAGTGAACGTGATTGCAAGCTGTATTCATGCTCATTATTGTTTTTAAGACAGGGAGGGACCTAATAAAATGTGCTACTACCGAGTAAGTACCAATGATCATAAATGACAGGGTTTAAATATATTTTTTTACTTAGATTTTTTCTAAAACAGACCTTATTTATGGGTCACTATGCTTTTAAGTTTTTAGTGGGATTCTATACAGTCATTTAAATTAGATTTTACGATAGCAATGTGTATGAATTTGGTTTTCAAAGATCAAAAATCAAATTGAAATGATCAAAATATTTATCAAGCACAGCTCTTTTTCAAGGTTTAGCATTTTATTAGTAACAAGACAAACTACAAGTTATGTGAGCATCCAACCAAACTGCATGTACGTCCTGTTTGTCTTACGCAAGTGTTAAGATATCTTGCTTACGAGACTGTGAGATATGAATTCATTGACTTTCCCTTATAAAATGACGACTGTTTTATTTGCCTTCTCTTGAACTTGGAGTGGGATCTTTCTCATGCCGTACAAGCTGAAATCCGCCTCATTCCAACACAAGCTTCTTAAGTAAATGTAGGATCACAACAAGACTAAACAAATATTTTTAAATACAAAACCACGTGAATTGGGTAGCCGAGTTGCAATAATTTACATCGTTGAGTAAGAAATGTTTGTATTTTTTTACTTTTACATTTTGCCGTGTGTAAAGAACGAGAAAAAGTGCAAATAATAATTGCTTTGAATTTGTCAAAAAATTCTTAATTTATGTTCTTAGTAAACAGTGCACCATTGTTTTACAAGCATGAAGTTTATGATGATAAGTAAAAATCACATGTAAGTTAAACACTATGACTTTAGCGTTCAGAAAATTCATTGCTAACAATGCCATTTACGTAACACCACCACACACTTTGATAAGCCTTTCGTCAAGAAAGACAATCTATTTGCTGTAAAATATTTGTTGGAGGACTGCTTCAATTGTCTCATTAACATATGGATTTAAAAACTAAATACCTATGCATAAAATGAATGCATAATGTGTTTTTGTAGTCTCTAAAATGCAAGCAGCAAAGTAGAGAAATTAATTTTATTTTTTAAACAATATATTCCAACTGTACAGTGCATTGGTGGTTTACACTGAATGGCATTTTGCAGTCGAACAAGCATGTGAAAAGGAACAAAGAAGTCATTCTCTTTGCAATCTTCCGAACTGCATGTGCGCTACCAAATTTCACACGCACTAACTTGCTAACTGGCTTAAAACGTAAATACGTGCAAGCATAAAAATGAATGCATATTATAATTATTTTAATGAGATGATGAGTGTATACATATGACTTGAAGGGACTGTTATATGACAAATACGACAAATGAAAATGAAGATGATTATTGTATGGCACAAAGTAAAAAAGATTTTTACATTCTACTGTACAAAGTGCCACATATCATCACGTACGTATGCTACTGTACACAAACAGGCAGAACAATTTGTGCAAATAGCAGGGAACGTGTCGCGAATAGTGCACATAGTGTGTACAATCACATGAATATTATATACATTTAACTTTTTCTTGTACAATTTAATAATTTTGAACTTTAAAAAGGACAATGACACCAGGCAAACAAAGGCATTTTTTGTCTGGAAAAGTTATAATAACATCTTTCTTTCCTCAGCTATGATTGTGAATGTGACAAAAAGCAAATTATTTTCAAATTTTTAATAAAACTATTATCTCAACCAAAAAGACAACTTGACCTATGATAAATTGAAAGCGTGCATTTCAATATGAATAGAACAGCTACTTTTCAAAAGTACTAAATGCATGGTACACCTATGTATTTATAATTTATAATATGTATGTACATTGCTGCATGAATACTGCCTTCATAATTAGGTAACCGAAACATAATAAATATAGTAAAGTTTTTTTTTCTCATTCCCAATACAGTGAATATAGTCTGCTAAAATAATTGATTTGTCTTCCTCTCCGTCCTGTACATTTTACTGTTATGTCGGGCATATAATTGTATTCACATTTTATCATCATCGTCAATCAGTTCCTTTGCTGAAATGCTTTAAAAATACTGTGCATAATCACAAGCACATTCATTTGTGCACAAAAATAATAATATAGAATGTCTGTCTGTGAAATAATGAATCCTGACATACAACTTTCACTGACAAAAAGTCAAAATATCTGCATGTGATGATGATAATGTGATTTGGCGATGCAAAGTTTCATTTTGATATGGTCGTCGTTCGCTGTTCACGCAGTATCCGCCATACACTGCACATACAAGTAAAATGTTGTGCTCAGTGTTGATGCAAAAATGTGGTACAACAACGGCATGAATTGTATAGTGCACTCGTACTCGTTATTGCCTTGCACCGTTTTGAGCACAGATAAGGTAGCGTCGGTATTTCACGTGACATTGACCAACAACAGTAGGAAACTGATGGATTTCCGAATCACTCTTGTATTTTGGATTCGCAGAATATATTGAGCATACAAAAATTGTATACCTAATATTTTTTTGTGTGCCCATTCAAGTGAACTTTTACATTTTTGTCGATAAATATTTTTGTGGTAGAATTGAAATTTTAGTAAACAAATTGTAAAAACAACGCGAAAAAGTTTACAAAACAATCTAGTCCAAGAAAATGTGGAAGTAATAAATGATCAACTCTCTTTTAACTCTTTGAAGGACAAAGTCACTTTTGAACTTTCTTTATAGTATAATACGTTCGGAATCTACCCCAAAAATAATGTTTGATATTTTATTTATAGGAAGGAATATATTAATACTAATGGTTTGTAGTAACACTATGATGCGTTTTTAATACATACTTCCAGCAAGTCACGATAATTTTCCCTTTTCGCTTTCATTTTCATTCACACAGTTATGTATTGATGATAGTTCACTGCATCTGCACGAGACAGTAATTGAATGCTTTTGTTTGTTTAAATCCTGCGAGAAGTTCATACAGTTTTAAAAGATAATGCATACTGGGCACAAAATTAATGAAATGAATAACAATGAGAAGCTTGTTGTGAAGAAGAAGGGAAGAGTTAAAGTAGACGGCCAAAATCATCCGCTGTGCTTGTAAGAATATTGACTTTTATTTGAAAAAGACAAGGATGCATGCTAGAAGTCTGAATATCTGAACTTGCTTTATGTGCGGTTGACAGCGGAAGAGGTTTGAGAGGGTTCACATAGACCAATTAAAATTGTATGCATGCACTGCATATCGATCATTCGTTTTGCTTAGACTCTTTCAGATAAGCAATGCAATGTTGTAAGAACTTCAATTTCTATCAAGTAGTTATAATAATCAATCATAAAGAAAATTAGATGGTCATTATTACTATCTAATCATTATCATTGGTATATCTAGATATCATTTTATAAAAGATTCGAGTCAAGTCATAAGGATAATAAAGAAAACACGATGACAGAAATGCATTTTAGAGAGAGAGTAAATAAGTCTAATTTAGATGCTTATGCCAGTAAAATCACAAAAAAAACTATATTCCACAGTGTAAGTACAGTTTCAAAATGTGTGATCTGTTCATTAGAAATACTTTGGAAAGTCATATCGAATATGTGTACTATAATTTATGAAATGTGCGAACATTTTTGCATTAAAGTAGTTATCAAACTGATAGTAGATAACTTAAAAACTCACAATTACACGTTGAACTCCACTGTTTTAATTTGACATTCTCGTTAGAGTTATTATGTATCTATTATCAAATATTTTTCAGTCATTTTCTACCATCATATAAATTCATAAAGTTCAAAGGATGAAATTTCCCGGAAACACTGCAATTAAATTAGTACATCAAGGTGTAACGTGTAACTATTTAAAATAAAATGATGAGGATAGTAAAATGTACATGTATATATCTACTCAGATATGTGTCAAGCTGTTACACAAAATTGGGAAATCTGCAATTAAATTAGTACATCAAGGTGTAACGTGTAACTATTTAAAATAAAATGATGAGGATAGTAAAATGTACATGTATATATCTACTCAGATATGTGTCAAGCTGTTGCACAAAATTGGGAAAATTAAAAAATCATACCTTCCACCCCCACCCATATGACCTATCTGAATAGGTATAAACGATTTACCACAAGTTTGAGATACTCAATGTTTTTCCTTCCGTAATACAAAATTAATGTTCTTTTTTAAAATGAAATACAGGAAGAAATTGGTAGATAATTGTACTTGTAATACTTAATTCTTATAATATTGAAATTCTTGAGAATAAGATGGGTGAACGAAATGATAATGACAATATGCAATTACATTCACAATCACATTTTGGTAAAAGTAATATTACATACTATTTTGAAATGGTAAAATAGCATGTTCTTGGAATAACCTAAAAATAACAGCTCTCTAGGATTCTCAAAAATTTACAAAATTTTCAAGTCACGAAAAGCGTCATCACGAAAGTAGAGAATATACCTTAAAATGCACAACGCATCACTTATAACTGCATGATTTATAGCTACAAAATAGCTAGCAGTTTTGCTGATTGAAATTATGTGTTAATTTAATTATTTGACGATTAGCAACTAATTTACAGAATAGGGCTACAGGCTGTCGGTAAATATTGATGTTGAGACAAAAAAACAATTTGAGTCTAATCATGAAGAAGAGCGAGCATAGGTATGGGCGCAATTACATGTAGGTATATAAATACATTGACAATCTATAGAACGTCATTATTACTGAATACATGTAGTTTATTGGCCAATTAGTGAG
>JAHZMZ010002983.1:2738-17488 GCA_027743805.1 Lepidocyrtoides sp. E14 | reverse complement strand
GTTTCATTTCAAATTACATATTGACTGGCTTTTGGGTTAAAGCCGACAAAAAAAAAAAAATTGTGCACAGTAGTGGTTGTACAGCAGCATCAATGGAGATAGAAATGGATGGATAAAATGAAGCAGACAAAAAAAATTCTGCTATGCTAGTGGTGGTGGTGGTGGTGATGATGATGATGGCGATTCTGGCTTTTCTGCTGTAAGAGTAGTACTCTTTTTAGAGTACCACTAGTAGTAGTAGTCATCCAACATCACCGCAGCGTACAAAAGTGCAATAACCACAACAATCACAAAAATTGCGAGTTTATTTTTGTTGAGTTTTTGGATGGAATGGGAGATTATGATGATGATGATGATTGGAGCAACGTGACTTTTCTAGATTGTTGGTAAGGCATTGAAAGAAAGAAAAAAGAAGAAAACAGCAAAAGTGTATCAATAACCATAAAAGTTGCTCGTGCTGAGCGGAGCACGCCAAAAAATTGTACAATAGACTATGATGATGATGATAGTATCACTTTACTTTGGCTGTTTGTTTGTTCTCTTTCAGCAATTCATTCAAGATTCAAAGGGACGACGCATTGTTTGTCTACGTGAGAAGTAGGTAGTAGAAGTTTTGGTTTTTTTGTTACTCTCTTTTGTTGTTGCGTATTTTGTTGAGTGTACTGATTGATGCTGATGAAATTCACACCTTGTCTTAATACACTAAAAAAATTACCACAAGTTTATAATTATAATTGGCATAGCCGCATTAGCACCATATTTCAGTTATCATCATTTTCTACGCACTTTACACTTTGTGCACATTACTCTGGCAGGAATAAAAGTTTTAATGAGTTTGGGGGAGTAAGGGAACAGGATGATTATCAGAGACAATGGACTACTAGTAATAATTGCTACGTCTGGTTCTATTTCCTTTTTTCTTCAAGTCAACTTTTCAAACAAGTAGCAGCAGCAGCACCATAGTCGTTGTTGAGCAGTTTGTTACAGTGGTTGACTGACATTGACAGTAATAAACCATGTCACAGAGTCACACTCGCTCTCATTATTGTCAATGATTAGTGAGTCGGACTAATTTCCTGTCATAAAGACGACAGAGACGAGGTAAGGTTAGAAGTTAGTTAGAATAGCAAAAATGTGACAGGTAATTGTAAACGCTGTTAAATGTTGTGTGCAATGTGGTGAGAACTGTAAGTGGTAGGAAACAATGCAATTGATAACGGCATTAATTGTTCATAAAATTTAAAAAAACTTTATTCGTTTTTAGTGCATCTGATTTACCAAGATCATTTTGTGACTACCTACACTGACTCACTTTTCCACATTCCTTTTGTTTATCATAGTAAGCGATAGATACGTGTGTAGGGTATTTAAGTTTATGTAGCCTTTTTAAATTGACACGACCAATGATGTAACAACAGTTTTCCTTAAAAAATGCTGCGACTAAAACTAGTGCGAAACAGAGAGTTTCCCACTTGCCAATGAAAGAATCTATTCTATTATTCTTATTGCCTTTGGCAGTTCACATGATGATCAAAGCGTTGAAAAACACTTGTCATCTAAAGCCTACATACAATGGAATTCCACCATTACTGTTAGTTCATGCGTTCCCCTAAGCAATTCCTGCTATTCTTCTGACTTCTCTAGTTTTCCTGCCCGGTCCGGTTATCGCGTTCTTTTGGCACGATCGCTCCTTTTGTTCCTACGGTTTTTCCACTTTTTGTTTACTTAGGTAGTTCATCGATTACTTCCTTTTTGTAGAAAACGTAAGGAGCAAAGATATGCAAACCCTAACCTTGAAAAGTAGTGTAAAACAGCAGCAGCAGCAGCAGAGCGAAAAATCACTTGTCTGTGCCACTCAGTATATTGATGAACTCAATAGGTTGTGTTTGTTGTTGTGGATGCTGTTGTTTCCCTAATGATCTTGATGGTAGGTCCTGCCTAATTAGTAGTAATGAATGTGTATCAAACTCGACCAATTTAGTTTCCCAGCGGGGTCAGTAGCAATGGTTCTGGTGAGTGAAAATGAGGAACATGGGGCATGATGATGATGTTGCTGTTGATGAATCCTAACAACAACGTGTCTTGTATTGTTAATTGGATGTTTGAGCGTTTCACTCAATCGTTATTTGAATTTTGACCAAAACACGTTCTCGTTAAAATACACGCTCACACGTAGAAACACAGATAAAATTAATTTGTTCTTTTAATTTGTAAAAATACATTGAGTATGGTCGGGTAAATTCTGTACTGGGAAAGTTACCTTGTTTCACAAACAACCAATGAATTAATTTAAAATTAGCTTTAACGCTTCTAAAATTACAAGCTTATATTTTTTCATTACTACATGGTAGTGCTACTACGGTACGCAGATGAGTTTGTAGGTAATTCTCCTGTTACGCAAATACCGTTGATACTATTACACGATCTGGGCGAGATCTGCTCACCAACTGACAGCCTTCCTCCTGAAAGCAAGTCTCTTTCTTTAAAAACTCCACTCCAACACAACTCCTTCCTACTAAAAACATGCTTTATTTTGTCATACGAAAAAACGTGGAGTTGGAGTTGTGTGTGGAGGTTCCATGCAGACTGCTGTGCTTCTGGTTCTACTCATAATATCATCTCTCTACCACCACCACCACCACCATCATGCCAAGGCAAGCCACATTTTTCTCAGTAGTTCTCATTCTCTCCATATCTCTCCAGCACTACTCTACAAACCCAGCAAGAGAATAATATTGTTTGAAAGTAGTACTAGGTAGGTGCACAACACACAGCAGTCAAGGAAGGAAGAATAGACAAGAATAGGTTCACAAAAAAAACTTTTCATCGTTTGTTCCTTGAATCGTTTTCCTATCATGTACTATTTAGTCGGATGTAACACAAGGCAAAAATAGGTACGTATAATATATAGTCTCATCATCATGGATAACCTTATTTACAAATTTACATTATGCAATGCAACTTTACTACTAGACACGTCGACCATGATATAATTCCAGCTGGAGTTTTCTATTCACCAGGCTGCAGCAGCAATTGCATAAAAGATCAGCATCAGACAAAAGTACGTTATCTACAAGTTTTTTTTTTCTTTTAAAAAAATCATGACAATGCTGAGAATGATGCTATCGAAATACATACTGTGTTCCTTCATTCTTTATTCTTATTATTTTCGCTTGCATTTTTTTTTGAGTTGGAGTTGCCATCATATAACATTATCCTGTGAAAATCATGTTCACACATGCATTGAACAATCTTCTATTGATGCATTCATGTTTTTTTCCTACTTTTTCTTCTTTTTTTATCTTATTTATTCCAGGTCTCTACTACATACAATTTACAGCAACGAGTTATCTTCAGAAAATATCATCATTGCTTGTATATATACCTATGTATCAAAAAGTAGTTTTTTTCTTCTTTTTCTTCGACAACATCTGACTCCTCTTTTTTTCTTTTTTTTCTCTCAGAAAAAATTTAGGTTACTTCCTTTTTTCTTTTCCTGTCTATTTTCCATCTTGTTTTCAGTTCAGAGGAAGAAAAGATAATCTTATGATGAGACGTTGCTGGCTGCTACTGCTGTTGTTGTTGTCGGCATTGGTGGCCGTGGTACAAACTTTCGTTTTTTTTTTCTCAACGTTTCATTGAACAAGATGAAGAATAAGATGGAAGTATGAAATAAGCGTCATCATCTTTGAAAAAAAGCACATAAGAATAGAATATAGGTAGCTAGTAGGTGAAGTGGATAAAAATAAGAAAAAATGATGATGATGATGATGATGATGATACAGACGGGAACAGCAGCAACGGCAGATGAGCAATGTGTAGGTAGACCTACTTTTTTCTACTGGTTTGGTTAGAGTTTCCATGAAAAAAGTATTATCAAGGGATGTATGCCCCTTAAAATTATGTTGGTATTCTGAGTTGATGCTCATGTAATGTTGCTTTTCATCTGGTTCTGTGCGGCTGCTGCTGGTTACTCCTGTGCTTGCTCATATTGCAATTTTCGTATGATGAAGTGTGTGGTATTTGGCATATGGAATTTTTTGAGAGTATGGCCAGGGTGATGGTGGTATGTATGTATATTATGGCTTTTTTTCGTACCACAGTAACAACAAAAAACAGCAGCAGCAGCAGTGGAGTAGAACTAGCGCACATGCTACACATAATATCAGATAAAGAAACATTTTGTTACAATTTTTATGTTCATGCATGCACGTGTACCGTAATATGAGGTTCGAAAAATGTTACCTATACATGTGTGTTTGTGTGCTCATCTTCGTTTTTACCTTTTCATCTGGAACAATGTCGCTTTCCCGTATCTTATGATTTTGGAACGAATAGTGATGGTGAAACACGATGTGGGTAACGAGCTGTGGCAAATATTTTTTCTACAAAATAAACCTGAGAAAATTAAATGCATGCATTACATATTCTGTCTTTTTTTCATAAATTGTACAAAACAAACGGCGAAGAAAACATGGAAGGAAAAGAGTGGCTATAGTGAGTTTGGAAACTTGTTTTTTGATAAATTCATTCATGGCGTGATTCATTATTAATCAAATAACTTTTCCTACAGGGAATTGGAGCAAATGAGGTAATGGTTGAGGTTGAAACAAAATTTGTCACAATAACGTGACCCATTTTATCAATGCAAAAGAACCTCACTATGCGGGACATGTATATGAACATGTATCTAACCGATACTGTGTATTTTTGCTACTTTCCACAAATTCATTTGAGCAACTGATGCTGGTAGTTACGCAAAAAAAGGAAAATTATTCTGTGGTGAAAGCAAGTGAAGAAAATTGTCTCGAAATGGAACATCAAGATGAAATAATCACTAAACTTACTATTACACACGGGTTCCATTTTCCATAAAGAAACAAAGTTTCCATGATAACTTCTTGCAAGCAATGTGTTTGGTATGATCAGACAGAAAAAGTACGCTTCATGGTTGTTACTATGTGCTGTGTGTTTTGTAAATTCAGTCACTCCAGATGAATCTTTTTAACGTGACCTATTTTATCAATGCAAAAGAACCTCACTATGCGGGACATGTATATGAACATGTATCTAACCGATACTGTGTATTTTTGCAACTTTCCACAAATTCATTTGAGCAACTGATGCTGGTAGTTACGCAAAAAAGGAAAATTATTTCTGTGGTGAAAGCAAGTGAAGAAAATTGTCTCGAAATGGAACATCAAGAAGATGAAATAATCACCAAACTTACTATTACACACGGGTTCCATTTTCCAAAAAGAAACAAAATTTCCATGATAACTTCTTGTAAGCAATGTGTTTGGTATGATCAGACAGAAAAAGTACGCTTCATGGTTGTTACTATGTGCTGTGTGTTTTGTAAATTCAGTCACTCCAGATGAATCTTTTGTTTTGCATGCATCATTTGTATGACTTCTTCATAAAGCTCTCAAAAGGCAGGCAGGTGAAAGAGGCAGCAATGAGCTTAGAGAGCCAATGAAAACATCATATTTAATCTTAATAAAGTTTGGATGATGGGATATTGAATTAGTTTCACAACAACCCAGAGCAGTCATTCTCAGACAACGAAAACACAAAACTCATTTTTCCAGCAGACCGCAGTTTCCGTGTTTTCTGGCGAGTAAGAAATGGATTACGTCATGAATAAGGATTTTCGGTTTCATATTATCATTGTTTTGTATGAACTGGGAATAAAATGGAGTGTTTATTTGAAGAGACGATGTTGAAAAAAGGGACGGTATTTATTTTATGTATGTACTTGGCTGACGAACAAGAATGGGATGGATTGTGCAGTTTTACACAAAAAAGATGAATAAAGATGGCGGTAACAGGATGCCTAATAGTCGTGGGAAATCAATGCAAGTTACTGGCAGAAGGAAGAAATAATTTGATACTGGAAACGTGGAAGAAATACACAGCTTAACCAATTGTACAGCTTTCATCTAATAATGCGAGAGTACATTGTACATGCAGTGTGCATTATGGGGCAGAAAATGACTTAAGTAGTAGAGAAGTAGAGGAAGTATGAAAATATAATGGTAAAAAGTGCTGGGATAAATATTACACTGATACTGTGCACCGAATTTATTACCGATAGGGTTTTCATGTACTGTTTCCTTCACAAGATTCATATGCGCATGTCGCATTCCTTACGATTACCTATTCAAAAACTGCAAGTTGCAGTCTGCATCTGCAACTATTGTTCTTTCACTTCTTTTTCAAGTTATTTTTCATTGATCGATCGAATTAAGATTTTTGTTCGTTTCATTTATTTTTTAAACTTTTATGAGATTAATTCAAATTGTCAAGTTGGTGCGAAAATTAAAAGCTTCTTAAAAGCATAAATGATACAATTTATTGGCCATCAAACTTGGAAAACAAAATAATCAGTACTTTACAAGAGCTCCGTTTCTTTTCAGAGTGTAAATTACAAGTAGGTTTCCGATTCGGTTTATATACATTTATAAAACTTAATTTATGGTAGTTTGTGCGTATAAATAAAAATGGAGTCAATGTACCGAAATTCAGTAACTGAATATAACAGTATTTGATTGTAGTAATGATTTTCAACGATTCAAGTGGACGAATAATTAATGTATATGTAATCTCCTAGATTACTCAATCAAAACTAAGAGTACTTACACGAATTTCATCAAGAAGTAAGTCCAATTGAATCGTCCATGAGGTCTCAGTTTTGGAAAATTTAAAATGAAAGGATTGCAATTCAAGATTAGATTCTTATCACAGCTGCCTGTTTATGAAAAAGTGTTTTTACTTATTTATTTTTGAGATTCTAAAAGGAACTTTATCTGGTAAGTGAAATATTTTCGTAGTTTATGAAATGAACTTTATATTACTAGGGTCCCCGGGTTGTGGTTGTGGCCGTTGCGGGTATGAAGTTTCCTCTCTTTTCAAGTTTTATTGTGTTATTAGGAATGACTACTTTTTGTTCAAATGAATTTCTATTTATTAAATACAGTTAGAGCTTACTTACTAGGTATGATGAAAAAATAAATACGAAATTATGCGCCGTATTTATGTACGTGTTCATGTACCTAATTACAGATTATGTTTTATGGCTACTAATAAATCATTCGTTAACAATTCAAACCTTGAGTAATTAATTATTAATCATCCTTCGCGTATCCAACTGGCTGATAAATTTCGTCTGTTCATTAGAACTGGCATACGTTTAAACTTTAAATGCACAATTTTTTTAGAATACTATAGAATTGGACTCAAATAACGTTTATTGAACATTTACAAGTATCCTCTTGCATATCATTTGTTTTCAAACAAAATAAAACCATTGTATTATTCTGAATAACAGAAAAAACTTTTTTTGTTAAAACTTTTACCATTTTTATCCTGTAGAGAGTTTTCTCTATCTGCACTAGAACAGTGGTCAAAAGTTACTACATGTGAGAGGAAGCGGACGTATGTGGTAGTTAGTATTTACATGTACATGTGTACAACTAGCAGAATACCTACTTGTGCAATAATTTTTAACTTTTATACAACTTTCAAGTTGAAGGAAAGGGATGCTGTGCCCCATCATCTCCCTCAGATGGTTGGAAATGCAGTTGACTTTTTATTATTATCGTCATCTCCATCCGTAATTTGTTACTTTTTGTGTAACAATGTTATCAGAAGAGCGCATACGCATATTACGCAAGTTTACGCATAAAATGCGTGATATATTAGTTACGCATTGCACGTTTTCAAAACCACGGGAAATCCTTGCTTGTCCCCTTCCTTTTACCCTCGTTATGGTGATCTGGTTGACTTTATACACGCACTTCCACTTCCAAAACATTTACTTTGATGTTTTCTTTTTTTCCTTTCTGCTACGGACTAGCTTTACCATTCTTAAAGTAAAATCCCATCATCGGCAGTATGTCATCATCATCATCATCAACAGCAACATCATAAATGTTTACGTTTATCTTTTTCAGTGCAACACAAGCCATGGCATTGAATTTTTTATGCGTTTCAAGTGCACTGATGAGTGCAAGAGTGAGCTAGTTTACAAGAAGCAAACTGATAATCTAAAAATGCCCGAATAATAAATGCATTCAGTCATTCACCCACCCACACAAAAAAAAAGAACATTAAACACAGTAGTACGCACGCACGCACATAAATTTAAAAGAGATGCGTTTTATGGTTATATTTTTTCCTGTCTGTTTTTCCTTAATATGCTTGCTCGTTTTTCCTGAAAAAAAAAATTACCTACTCTAAAACAGAATGAATGAAATGCACGGTTGACTTACACTGATAATAGAAGTTGGTACAATTTTGAAACTTGACTGCACTAACCTGCTTGTTTATAGTTATTACGGTTAGGCAAAGTGCATGATGTTGACATGAAATTAAAGTGCGTGCTTATAGATCTCTCATATCTGTCTGTATTTGTAGTATGCATGCATGTTAAATATAAACAAACGAGCTTGTTGAGATTTCTTTTTTCTAAAAATAATCTATATAATCTACCTCTCCATTAATGTTAACTTTGTAATTGAATGTCGCTGTTAGTCATGAGTGGTGAGCTGTTGAAAGAACATGAAAGAAAAGAAAATCAGGCTGGATCAGATGACGTGTAGTCTTGTAAAATAGAAAGAAAGCTGGGGAGGACGCAGTTGGGATGATCAGCAGCATCAGGAACGGAATTCCGGATGGATACGTAATTACTACACAGAAAAAAGGCAACCCAACCGGTAGTAGGCTTTTCTAAAAGTCAGGCCATATATCACACCACACGTCACGTCATTGTGTGTAAAGCCAAAACATGCTTGCTTGTTCTCGCGTTCACTACTCACAAATATCCAGCGTTTTGCATTCACGCTAACAGAACAGAGAAGCTTAAGTCACGGAAGCCAGCCAACAGGCATATCATGTTCTGTCTTCTGTAGGAGCTTCTTTCTTCTTGACACATTTTTTGGAAACTGTAAAATGTCAGTTGCAATAACCGCTTTTGAAAAGGAAATATGGGTAGTATGTACACGTATAATGGGCACATCCGTTCGTATCTGACGCTCGTAGATTTATAAAACATTCAGAGGCCAAAGTTTTCTTCGACTTTGAGACATTTAATTTGCTAGTAACTGGCACACAAGATGATTCCTTTAATTACAGTGAGTTCAATAGCTCAATCACAAAAATTAAAATAGTGCCAGGTCAGATTTGTTATTTGAAAAACAGTATTAGTTGATGCTCTAGATGCCCTACATACTTTTCTTTTGATCATTGGCCTGCACTTACCAGATATGTATAAGATGAGTCAACGTGCACAGCACAGTCTATTTAATTATCATCCATTACAGTCATCATTTTTTCTTGTTTGTTCTGAACAGTAGTCACAACCACAACTCACATTGCAAATGATATTGGTTTCCCTGTTTCTCTCCGCAGCATGCAGTGTAGAAAAAAATGAACACGAAAAATGTAACTACTACAATCGCTACTATTAAATCACTTGTCCTTTCCACTTACACAAGCAGACGTCCTTATCTTTTCGTAATTAACGCTTATTATTAACAAAAATGTATGTACAAGCTAAAAAAAATTATAGATATTATGCACATATGTGTGTATCTCATTTCTTTGCAATAATTATTATAAAAGAATGAAGATCATGTTCATCTCACCGTGTCATGCTGCAGTCATGTATGTAACTTTACCACTACTCTTCTATTCTCAATTGCCATTTTTCAGCATTCTAGTAATTCCGAGTTACCATTATTAGTGCTCTATCAAGCTGTCGACACCACCAGCACCAGCCAGTATAACACGCCAGGCACAGCACCGGAATGAATCTCTCGCCGTGAGACAGGCAAGCTGTGTGTGGAGTAATTATTTTTACGAACGAACTGCTGAACATTCTCTTCTTCTCACTTCGATTGTATTGTAACTTTGAATCATGAATCCACCTAATATCCTACACAATAAAATAATTGCACTCAGAAAAAAGAAATGTTTATTTTCAGTGAGCCCTAACAACATCGTNCTCATCTTCTCACTTCGATTGTATTGTAACTTTGAATCATGAATCCACCTAATATCCTACACAATAAAATAATTGCACTCAGAAAAAAGAAATGTTTATTTTCAGTGAGCCCTAACAACATCGTACAGTTATTCCTTATTAGAAAATATACGATATACTTAAATACGTATTTTTAGATAAATTCATTTGCAGTCTTGCGTATTTACATCATTATGCCCATGCTCATCCAAATGTAGTATGATCAATTGGTTTTGGCATTTACAAAATTTTCATTTGGTATGACTGCAAGCACTGAGAGTCCCAAATTGAGACTCGACATTAATTAGGGTTAGATACATACAACTTACACTTGTGTAAAACCTCAATATGCTTTAGTGTATATTTTTTATGGAAAAAACGGAGTACTTAGGCATCTACATAATAAATAAGATGAGCTGCAACATTTCGAGAATTTTAATCAGTTGGAATTCACACTATTATGTTGGTAGACAGACATATTTACTGCTACGAGACCACAAATAAAAACAGAGTTTTCAAGAGATTTCATTTCAGTCATATGCCATGTTATTATTGCATATAATGTAGGTATTAAAAATATACAATCTCTGTAATGATACCATCATGAGCTCTTTTCATACGTTGTTGCTTTAGTATTGTCAGCTCCTCCTATGTCGTCTATCGTTCTACGCAGTTAATTATTGTGCAAATAATATTTATTCATGGTACAATAAATGAAACAGGGAGCAGAATAAATTAGGTATGCTTGCAAACAAGATTTCAAGACCTGGATGCATCAGTATCTTGTACTTTAATAATTGCATGTAATCATTTATTGAAATATTTTTTTCTGTTTCATGCGAGCTTACACTGTGTAGTTTTATTTTTGTATGACGGAAAGGAAAACTTCAGGTGTTTAATGAAGGAAGTGCTTATTTGTAGTAATGCTGCTAGAAAACAAAGATACGACATGGCTTAAAATAGATACGCATATGTTTTTAGATTAATGGAGCGGTACTGCTGCTGGTTGAGTGAGTGAGACTGATCGTTAAATGAAAAGTGTTTTAATTACATGTAACACATGAGATGTGTCATGAGAGTGTGTATGTCATTTTTCAGGAATGCCAAGAGAAAAGTAGTAAAAATTTTAATAGGTTTGAGAACTGACGGGCATGAGAGAGAAAAGACAATAATAAAAGTGGGATGAGTGAGTATAAACGATTTATTAGGGTAATGTAGAGCAAAAAGGTAAAATTGGCATTTCCTGTTTCCTGTCATTTTTATTACGTCTCCGTCTCTTTCTCGCTTGGTTTACTCTTTTGTTTTAAAAGTGATACACGATACACTTGACTTTGTTAGCAGATAAAATGAAAATGCTGAACAGTAATAAAATATGCACTACTCCTCCGTGCTACTATATTGCTTTTTTAGGTATTCATCTGCAATATTTTATCCATTTATATGATAAGGGAGTGTAAGCAAAGTAAATCGAGCAATTAGCTAATGATGATTGAACGTGTAGAGGTAAGCTGCAGAAATGACGGTGGTCGTGCATGACTCTTCACTGTGGGTGGGATGGGTTAACAGATGGAGATGGTTTACACTACACACAATGACGATGACGGTTTTACAAGGTAACGTGTTGTTACTTTTTCGTTGGGAGGGAAGCTTATGAAATATATATTCTACAGAAATGCAGGTTTATGACAAGAGGATAGTAAGCGAAGAGTGGATAAGATTTGTGGTTTTAATTAAATTCGAATTGAATGCTGAAAATGTAAATGATTACTTCCTGCAAGGAAATACGTAAACATTTTACTATGTACCTAAAGTACAACTAAAAAACATTCAAGTATTCGTAGAGACTTAGCACGTAATTTGTAGTTTTTCTTGTCGAATCACCACAGTCCCTGTAAAGTCGTTTATTTGGTCAACGAAGCACAAAATCAACAAATTTTCAAAGTAATTTTGCAAATTATTTATTACACCAGCAAAAATAATGTCTAGCTACATTCTATAATGGAAGGTTTAGAGCAGACACTTAGCATGCATACCTAATATGTATTACCTGACTGGGTTGATGATAATAGTGATAAGCTGTTTTTCGACAAATAAACGAAAAGATAAATGGACGAGCAACAAAAAAATTTAGCTAAACTATTCACAAGTCAAATTCCTCGAGTTTCTAACAAGTTATGTAAAACACACGAAAATTAAACGTGTGCATAAAAAATTTAAAAGCAACAATAATGAGTGTATCAAATTTGCTTTGTTCTTTGTACTACACGAACTATATTGTTTTTTTTCTCTCTTCTCTACAAACAAGGCTTGTTGACTTTTGAAACATAAACCGTAAAATTCAATAGATAAGTAGCCGCCCAGCACATTCCCATGTTTTTTAAACTGTTTATTTTCCTCGAATTTTTTGTTAGAAAACTCCCCTGTCCCTTTATACGCCTTCGTTTTTTTTACATAACACGCCATTAACATTGTTGATGAAGATCACGATGTGATGTGATGATACAAAGCAATGAGGTCAACAATTATTTTTTTAATCACGGTGTGGATGGTAAAAGCATATTTTTTATAGCAAAATGCCTTATTTATTGCAATACTATTACTACTGCATAATATTACGCATGTATCAGCCAGCCAGCATTTATGATGATGCGTGCTGCTATTATGTGATTTTACAGGATATAAAGGATAATAGCAGAACTACATTGTTTTTTTTATTGTTACTTTGTTTTATTACTATTTTCAAGTTATATAAAATAAAAAGCAGCTGCATCTTCTCTTACTTTTGGCACAATGATTTAGTTTAGTACATCATTTACAGAGCAGAAAATTCATCACAAGGAGAATCACATCATCTCCACTTTTTCTCATCATAACCATCACTCCCTAAGTCACTACCATATTTTCATAAAGTTTAATGGGTTTCTCTCCTTTCTGCTTTTTTCTAAATAGTAAAATTGTTACAATAATAACGATGACGAAGAGGAAAAAAGATTAATGGATACATGTGGCACGACCGTTTTGTCTACAATGCTGCATAACAAGATCATTTTTATCATAAAATGTTACTGCAGGAGAGGAAAATAACAATAAGGCTTAATTGTACATAAAATAAAGTTCAGGTAGCCAAATGTTTTAAAACAAAATTGGGAGTTTACACGGGGTTGCGGGTTATGTAGGGTAGAAAATGTTAGTGTGTTGGTGAGTAGGTAGATAGTTACATGTATACATTTTCCTGGCATCCAGTAATAGTAATATAATTTTTAAATGGGTTTATAATACGTAAAGAATGAATTGTAGGTTGTATTCGGCCGGGTTACAAAATAAGAAAATATGAACTGGTAAACAAAAATTGTATCATCTTGATAATAAAAGCTACAGGTGATAGTTACACTTGGCTTAAAAAAGTTTTAATACAATTGTATATCTTTAAATTTTAACTTGTTGAAAAACACAAAAAATGTATCCAATTGTTCATAACTCATGAATCAAGTATTATTTGGTTCTAAATGTCGATATCTGAGAATCTTTAATTAAATTGATTCCATGGATACAACGGTACAGCAATGAAATTATTTTTAGAAGTTTGATCTACTACACCATTGTAATTACTGTTAAATATATACTATGTACTCGTACGTTAGTTACCGGAATTAGCTGTGGATACTTTCGCCAGAAAATAAAAGTAGTACCATTTTGTATCACACATACAATCTGCATGCGCATATTTTGTTGACTTCTTGGCTTCATGTAAATCTAAATGTTTATTCTCTAATTTAAGTAGACTGATTGTGTATTGGCTTCTTTGGAATTTGGCTGATTAAAAATTAATCGTTGATAAATGGCGTACATTGAGCTTTCTTTTACTTACTAAACTACAGAGACTGAAATTCGGACGATAGGTAAAATGAATGCATTGAATTCAGCCGTTTCATTGCAACGGCATATTACATCAATTTAACACAGATACCTACACTGCTTTGTTAGTATTAAAATATTTGAAAATATCAGAATATATTTGGCACGACGCGACACGAGAAGTAGAGTCATAATACCAATATACCCCATGTTCAATTCAAGGGGTTGGAGCTTTTACAATAAGGAAAAGAGAAGATAGAACAAATGTCACTATACTCAGTACCTATACCTATTTTTATTTTATTTTGCTCTAACTTTTTACGTATGAAACGGTATGCGTTTATCTTAGATGCAACTTGATAACTGACCTGCAATGACGTACAATCATTGTTTGGTAAAATTAATCTGAAGCTATGGAAAACGTAAGCTTAAACTCAAAATACATGACGTACTTCAAACATGCACAAGATAAGTTAATTTGTCACAAGTAACAACCCGACTTCAAATTTCCTTCACAAGTTTTTCATTTGTGGCAGAATTTTAGCAATGCCAAATAGATCTAGGATGTAAAGATTTTATTGCATTATCTTACTGCGTTTGCACCGATTTTAATTACCTACATGTATTATGTTTACATTGTATAATCGTAAATATACACATCTCAATGATGAGTTGTCGAAATGTTGCTATGCAGTTACAGGAATTTTTTGAATGATATGACTGCGCTATAAAACTCAGTAACCCTGACTAACTTCACCATAATTTCTGCTACAGTAAGTTGACTAATTGATTAATTATCATCCTGGGAGGCTGGCATAAAAAACGTGTAAGGCAATAGTTCGGTTGAACTCAGAGCAAAATGGTTTTTTTT
>JAHZMZ010002982.1:0-12314 GCA_027743805.1 Lepidocyrtoides sp. E14 | reverse complement strand
ATTACAAGCAAGTCATAATATCCCTTTGCTGAAAATGACTGTAACCTAATATCATAATGTTCTTAAAATAAATAAATAAATAGCCAAAATAAATCGAACCCTTAAATTTTAAATAGAACGTAAATTCACGACTACAAGATTATATACCAATGTTGGAACAATTTCGGCATCCGCAAGTTTCTCTCATCTCTTGTTTTCTAGTAACCACCATATGTTCCAATTTTCAAATAATAATAAAAGACGCCGTGCAACTAATGCTTGCTGCGAGATTTAAAATTCCTATTATGCTTATATGTATGTTGGCAGACACATGTCATGTAACCAACTGGCAAGAACGCATGACTGACTACTATTTGTGGCTGTGATTGTGTCTATGAAAGTAAATTTAATGATTGGAAATGCTACATCGTCAAATCAAAAGGTTTTCTTGTTTCATTGTGAATTTTGTTATAATGAAAATTTAGTTTTGAAATATCACAGGTCGTAAGTAATAGCCTTTTTACATGTACAATACTGATGGTTTTGGCTTCAGTTAAAACCTAAAGTATTAGCGATCTATTTTTGCGGATGTTCAATTTTCCAAGGCACAATTATTGAAGTGACATAAAGCCAGTCTGACTCTGTAAACTTAGGTATAATGGGCAGTGGGAGTTGGAGGTTTTACAGTGGTGGATTTTATAATATCATTTAAGAAATTGGCACTTTACACGTTTTGATGGCATCGTCGCTGATAACATTACATTTCTGAAGAAGCATTTACATTAAACTTACGTTAGAGTGGTAACACATAGAAGCATAAATTTAATGAAGGCGTGCAATTAATGCTTTTTTGTGTTTTACCTGTACTGATAGGTTGGGCTGCGCGCAGAAAGAGTCAAGCCGCTCAAGGAAAAGTGGAGTGAATACATTGTCTCAGATTTTTAAAACAATCAAAATATTTAGGTAAGCAATGCAAGCATTCTTCACTTTGTGCTGACACGATCCATTTTGTTAATAATTCATTTTTGTTAAAAAATTTCTATTTATAGCTTTACCAAATTTCACCTTTTACAAAACTCCTTATAGTCAACTAGCCCACCATTTCAACCACTACTATCACCACTGGATTTGCACAAAAAATGTTATCAAATATAAAAATGTGTAATAGATTTATAACTAGCAATAAAACATATTTGATTACTACAGGATTAAACTGACATCTCATTTAGATCTACAAACATTTAAAGCCCTATTATTATAACATACTCGGGATAGATGTATTACAAGATTAAATTGTAGTTTACTTAAATTTTACCGCATAATATAAAGTTTTATCAACATGTTAACCCACGTGTATATGTCCTCCTAAAATAAGATAAACTGTGAAAGACAGGAATCCTAAAAAATCCTTAAAAATTCTAAAAAGAAACAGTTTTTCCCCCCGAAAATCCCGTTACCATTCTGTTGTCTCTTACAATCGCATTTTTACACTAGCAATAAAATCGTTTAAAATATCTATTTGAGTGGAAAAAAAGTAATTACAATGCCCGAGAAAATAAATTTTGTTGCAGCAACAAAAGGAGAAAAGAAAAAGGAAACTTTATCCGTCACAATATTTTTTATTTTCGTTCCTCTATATCCGAGTATCATCAACATTAGAACTACATATGTGCCCATCCCCTTTCTCATCCGTTTCTGTTATTTCTGTTGCTCTCTTTTTTGTCTCGTCCGTCATTCATGTCGTTGTCGTCTTGTATCGTATTTCCTTTTACTGTATAATAAATATGTCTAATCTAATCTCATATTATTAGAGGTATATTTATTACCATATATCTACCAATTACACAATTTTTTTTGAACTGGATAGTAATTTTTTTGTAGTATTTCCTGATATTAAAAAATGAATGGGAGTGAATAAGTTATTATAATTATAGCATAGCCTCGCTTGGGTTGGAGGAGTTCAAAAGTTATGTATGTAAAAGTAGATGAATCAGCAATTAAATTCTGTTTTTGATGATCATCATCATGATAAGTTTATATTGTATCAAGAAAAGTACACAGATGCGCTTAAATAATTTAGTGTGTTGTATGAAAAAAAATAACAAAATAGTTTTAAACAATGTTTATCATTCGGATGGCAGAGGTGGAAAGAAAAGAAAATTATCTGATACATAGATAATTATTTTTGTTTTTACTTTTTCCAATTGGAATGATAAATGTAAGTAATGAGCTCAATAATATTGTATGTGTAAAAACAAACAAAACCTTTCATTGAACTTTTTTCAAACAATTTATTGCTTATTTATCATTATCTATTAAATGTAGATGTACATAGTATTTTAAACACCAGTTTAAAATGTTAAATTCAAAATTTTACCAGACACCTGTAATTTTTTTGTACTTTTACCTTGTTTGTGTTTACCATAAATTACAACGTACATAATATGTGCATTATAAGGTACATAATTATTATTTTAAACACCAGTTTAAAATGTTAAATTCAAAATTTTACCAGACACCTGTAATTTTTTTGTACTTTTACCTTGTTTGTGTTTACCATAAATTACAACGTACATAATATGTGCATCATAAGGTACATAATTATACATATACGTTATAATAATAATGCATAAATATTGCTTTTAATCTGTCATCAAATTATACCAATGTTCAGTTTTACTAACAACGCTTTGCCAAATGTCGCCTTATAATAAAAAAAATATTTAAGATTTAAGCATGTATACACTAAATCGTATTAGACGCACACGCACTATTTCAAACAATTATTTAAAATGCAATGCTAATGCTGCTGCTGACAAGGGATTCTAAAAGCGTGAAAATGATCAAGTCATGCGGCAGAATGCAGTTGGCATGCATATCATTGTAGAAACCCTCAATCCTGAAGATCTTTTCTTTGATATGCACCGGAAATGCATGACTTCATGACTTGATATTGTTCGTGTGTGCAGTTATGTAACGCAAAGGGGAAAATAAATGAGTTTAAAGAGGAGAGAAAGGAAAGCATGTCGGCATGTCATTTGAGGAATTCTTGGTTTCTCTGTAGAAAAGTTACATGCTACATGCATGGATATTATGTCAGTATGCATTTTGTGAACGTAGCTTTAAGATTTATTTATTACTATTGGAAGATGAACTGCTGCTTCACTAGTACCTCAAGAAGAAATACAATAAACTATGTAAATTTGGCAATGGTAAAAAGATGAAATGACAATAAAGTACTAAAACCCAAATAAAATGTGCGAGACAGAGCCAGATCAGACAAGATCCGATTGTCTTGAGATGATTTTGAAGAACGGAATTCTATATGCTTTAAATGGTTTGTTAGGTTAACAAATCACGATAAAATTTAAAATTAAATGAAATTAGCGTATCAGTTCGTGCATAAATTATTTAATGTCATTCAACACCCGTGACAATCAAAAAGAAACGTCTAGCAGGTTAAATTTGTAATGCACTGGGACAATTTAGCTTGATCAGGAATTGGTGCGGCAAGGGCGAGAGGAGCAATAGTGAATAGCCAACTTTGGGTAATTCGTGGTAAATCTATTTCGAAAGTTCTCATGCGTGAACAAGTCACTTAATTAAACAGCACAACGATAAATTACTTAATTAAGGTTATTTTTGGATAAAATATTTTTGGAAATTTTACAGGGCCATCATATACTTCATAGTGGTACATAGTTTCAACAATTTCTGTCCATATTTCTGTCATCCATATATAACCGCATTTTGATCATTCAAGACAGTTATTGTTATTATGATACGATACATTTGCTTTCAAAAATGCGAATATTAGGTAGAAGGACAAAATAAAGCATTTCGACGATAAACCAATTATTAACGAAGACTGAATGTGATGTACTTAATTAAGAGACAATTATGAGGTTTGATGCAGTCAATGCCTACATTTGTTGCACGCATAATAATATGCCAAGCTGTATCATGCCTAGTAGTCATTCATAAAAAATGGTAGATACTCTTGAATAAACTTTTTAAAATCAACGAAATCCCATGTGACCATATTGCTGGATATTTTTTCTATTGATAGGAGTCCTTAACCTCAACAAAATTGTACCTATAAATCCTGTAAGAAAATTCCTAGTTAAAAAATTAGCGCACGGAACGTCTAATAATATTATGTATTGCCAATGGTCTTTGAACTTGTCACTTTGATAAGCCATTATTTATCATCTTAGAAAGGTTTAATAGTAGCATATTTTCGAAACTGATTTAAAATAAACGGACATGAAGTACATTATACCTATTCACAAAGTTTGCTATACATGCATTCATAGATTCACTGATATGAAAAACAACTATAATTATATTTGCTATAAGAACACTCATTTTCAGTCGTTTTGATTACATAATCCGTAACATGTTAAGCTTTCTTTTATGAACTATTATCTTCATCATCATCTTTCAACTCGTATATATATTTCCTAATTCTACTGCGCTGTTGTTGTTTGTTGTTGAAATGATCCATCTGTTGGTTTTGGTTTTCTTGAACTCCATTTTTTTCCCAGCCAAGTTTACTCCATACGCCTTACTTCATTTGTCACATTACTTCAAGAGCTCTAAATCATCTTCAATCCTACTATTTCACTATAAATAATAATATTTCACCCTATAAATTTATGCACTCATATATATTGAATTTCATATTGTACCTCCATTCTCCATCTCTACTCATCGTGAGATTTTCTGTATTTTCATTTTCACTCACCCTTACAAATTTATGTAAATAGCGTTGGTGTAACGTTCGTTCCTCTTCTGTCTGCACGCGTGCATTCAAGAAGAAAAACATTACAAAAGTGCAACATTCTTTTAATATCTTTCCCTTCTATACATGCATTTGCTACGGAGAGAGATGCAGTTGAATATTAGACATATTTTTAATATCTTTTTAAATCTTGTCATCATCCTTTTCAAAACCAAATTCAATCAAACCAAACGCTGTGCACTGCACATTACTCGACTTGTCTAACATTACCTAAGTTGACTCAAGCCCCTATGTGCCGTTAGCCTCATGCTAGGTTTTTTGAACCGGACAGACTTGGATATTTGTGGAGGAAAAAGCAAACTATTGGATTAAATTAGTAAAAAGATTAATCATATTTATATTTCTTTATTACATAGGGAAAAACGTCATAAATCCAATCCAGAGAAATATTAAATATACAATGATATGGCTTGGCTTAACACTTGTCATCATTAATGTCCGTCTGTTTTCACGCGGCACATAAATGGCTTCTTCTTCTTATTCATTCTCCTCCGTAGAATTTCTACAGTAGAAATCGTATATTTGTATGCTTCATCAAAAGGAAAATACGCGCAAGCTATTAACATACTATCACAATCCCCCAGAAAGCAAATAGGCTTTACTTGATTTGATTTTTTTGCTCGCATTTTTGCACTGCTGCTGTTTGTCTGTTTATTTAATTTGGAAAATGGAACACAAACAAAATAATCCATTTTGAATCCTTCTCTTCATCCTGCACTGCAATATGCCTTCAACTCTTCATCATCGTCAGCTAACAAAAAGAAGTAACTTTGCTTACATTACAATCAGGAAAATACTCGCGAGGATTCCCTACGCAAACATAAAAATAAAGCACTGTTACAGCTCATAGAATACATACGTGGTTCATGTAAAAATGTACTAATCAGAGATGGACAGCAACAGACAGGCTGAAAGAAGCATATTTTTTTCTGCTTTTCTTTTAACACTGTCTGATTTCTTGTTCTTCCTTCTCTCGCATTCCATAATATTCTCTTCTCGTTTACCGTGTCTTATTTCTTGCAAATGATCTTGCAAAGAAAAATGAAGAAAAGAAATAGAAAAAAAACATGATGATGAATTTCATTTTGTGATGGTAAAAAAAAGAACAAGAAAAAAAATCCCAAAAGTCTCTGTGTTGTTTCTCTCTGTAATGTTTTGACTCTCTAATAAGTACCAACTAATCTTCTCCTCACAACAATTCACATATTCTATTACTATTCACAAGGAAAAAATCTTTGTACGGTATTATTTGCATAAACAAGACTCATTCCAGAAAAAAAATTTTGCAGATGGAGTGCACCCATTGGTAGGAGATTCCATTGCGCTGTGTGGAGAAATATGTAGCAGTACTATATTTTCTTAATTTATTCTCGTTGATCAAGTTTCATGGCCAAAATACTGTCAACAGAGATATTATGGAGGTGAAACCTATTATCAATCCAACACATTGTTTCTTTATTCTCACATAAATATAAAATAAATTTACGTCCACTTTTACGAAGCATACTGTTGACTGAAACTGTCAATTATGAAAAAATAAGAAAACTAACAAGTAGGAACTACAACGTGTACCTATCTATTACCTCACATTCACTCCAAGAAGCAAAATGTTTGTGTGCTGTTTTTATGTCCTTCAGCGATGTGTAATATCGCGTAACATCTTCATCTCGTGTTTCTTGCAACATACTGAAACAAGAGACTTCTCTCTAAAGCTAGAAACCATTTTCGCATATTTTCTTTCCATTACCATCATCATCATCGCCATTGCATTTTATCTCTATTCTAGTGTCCATTTTCCCATTCCTTCACCAAATTCCTTAGTTTTCAGCTAATACTTTAGTTTTAGTGGAGACTCAAAGTGTAAATGTAAAACAAATTGGAATAATTGCCTTCTCCTCCACTCTTCCTTTTCTTCTCCTGACTTATTTCGTTTCCAACTTTACTCACTCATTTCTTCTCTATTTCTCTCCTAAGGAATTTTCAGGATTACTATTTCTCCACTTTTTGTCCTTCTCTTTTTGCTTCATTCCATTCTTCAACTCAAAACAAATTACATAGCCCATCGTTATCATCATCATCACCATTTTCCTCAAAATACGACAAAGACAAAAAAATATTTTTTTTTACTCTCCATCCAACTAACTCACAGCTTACCCAATACCATCACCAGGAAGAACAGCAGAAAATCCTCAAAGAAATTTATGTTCTGTTGCTGCCTCTCTCTCTCTCTCTAGTTCTACTGCACAACTAGGCCAAGTGACACCAAGCCAGGCCAGGCTAGTCAGTTCAACTCTTTCCATTTCCATCTCCTCCACAGCACAGAACCTATTATTACCACAGCAGTAGTACTCCCAGTACTATGTATCAGGAAAATGGAGCAAAAAGAAGAGAAAAAAATTATTATAATATTCCATTCCAGGAAAAACAGCAGCAGCAGCAGTGGTAATAACGGCAGGAAGTAGAGGAGAAGAGAACACATCTCCATATTATTCCATTGAATATCATTATTATTATTAGGTACAAAACAAACTGCAAACAAGCAAAACATGCAGTCAACAGTCACAGTTAAAATTATTATTACCGCGATGCCCTGCTTCCATTCTCTTTGATCTTTTTCTTGAAGCAGCAGTAGCATCATTATCATCATCATATAGCTATCAGTATCACCGCAGGAGAAGCCGAAAACTTTACTCGTACACCGTTGTCGACTCATCTTTGTGTAAAACAAGAAGATAATAATAATATTAGCAATATAATATTAACCTAATAGTTACTTATAGCATTATTCAAATAGCTTTTTACGTATTTATTTCTATTTCTCTCTCTCTCTCTCTTTCTTCTTTCATTTCATTGCATCCTTCCTTCCTTGTTTCTGTTTTTTTTATTTTCCATTACTCTACCACCAACGCATTTTTTTGTTTCCATTCTTCTTCCAAGCAACACGAGAACGACACTAACAGCGACTCTAAAACTATTTTAGTTGGGCTGCTTCCTTCACTCTTACTCTCTTTTAACAGCCAATTCTAGAGAGAGAAGAAAGAGAAGCATCAGGGCCAGTGACCAACTTTACTCTTATTCTTTTACACTATAGCAGCCTTTCTTTTTTTATTACCGGCATTGCTTTGCAAGTCGTCATCATTGTCTTTGTCGTGTCGTGTTCTCCTAAAATTACTACTTAAACTTTGTAGGTGGTATGATAATACGGATATAGGAGAATGAGTACGCGCGCCGTGAGGAGGTGTGTTTGTTGTGTAGCTGCTGCTTGTCTTATTCTTTAAGCTTTCTTATTTCTGTCTTTATTTGGAGAAAAAAAATATTAACCAAAAAAATAGTATTTTTAGTTAAAAACTGGTCATAAAAAGTACTGAGCAGAAAAAAAACGCTAGATTATTATTTCCAGAAGGAACAAAACAAAAGAGAACGGAAGCTAATTGAAATAATAATAATAACCATACACATTTTTTTTTGGCTGGTTGTACCCAAAAAATATACATAATATTAACCAAAGAAAAAAGTAGTCTTTCTTAGAGCTTTTCTCTGGTATATGGAATAACATACCATTATTATCCACAGCGAATAGCACAAAATTCCCGGAATTTAATCTAGACGACAACATCTGGAAACGGAAACACCGCCACAACCAGAACTGGATCATCGTCATTCTCATTTTGTGTTTCTAGTTCCATGAAAGAAGGAAAAACGGCAGAAGCAGCAAGAGAAAATGTCAACGACAACATAACGGTCTTTGAAAAGCTAGTAAAAAATAATATTCATATCATCTCCTCTACATCATCGCATTGATGATGATGATGATCATCATCATCATCATCATGTGAAAAGACATATAAAACCAGATATTTTTGATATCACATCAACATAAAGTCGTCACAGAGTAGAACACTGAACACAGTCATTTTATTCACGGTAATATGATCCATGCAGAAAAGTGTTTTAAGAGAAGTAAGAAAAACTCGTATGAATTTATAGTGAAATGTGTACCTATATAGTATACATATGCTATACGTAGTGGTGGCATATAGTGCTTTTTACCAACGAAAGTGAAGCCACGTAGTGGTTGCTGTTTTGTTGTCGTCATTTTTATTATTATCTGGCAAAATTTCAAGAAAATAATTTCGTTACGTGCGTACGTACGTTCATACAAAAAGGTTGTGTAGTAGATGGGAGAGCAGGAAAACTGAGAAATCTAAAACTCAGCAGCAGGTCTCTCCATTGCCTAACATGCCTACTATTATTATAAAATACATACTGTAAATTCTAGTAGAATAAAAAGAAAGCAGATTTTAGGATTTTTTTTTCATATTACAAAGCACAGAGAATGATGATGATGAGCCATGAAAGCAGCATGGACCATGTGGAGAATGCATAGAAATGGGAACGTTATCAAAAATCCCGTGTTAAGCTGATGGTTTGCAAACAAATTTTTGAGAGTTGCCGACCACACAAAAGTCTTGTTCAACTTGAAAGCATGAAGAGAGAAGAAAAACGGCAAGGAGGAACGATAAATTAAAAATAAGATTGTTGCATGCAGCATGCATATTTATTTTGAAAAGAGAAGACACATGGTATAAAAAAAATCGGATTATAAGCAGAGGAGAAATTAGTAGAGAAGACATGCATTGATAGCAATCGGTTTTTTCAACGACACGGATCATGATAATGATGACGACGAGACTTGGAGAGGTGAAAAAAGTACAGACAGGGAGAGATTGTGTTCATGTGCATAGTGCAGTTTAGTGAGTGATGTGATCAGATAATTATGTCATCATGGTTAACATTAAAAACTTTTATGTGTGAGACAGACAGAGATATTATGAGCTGTGGTGAAAAAAGAGATAGGGAAAAGTGACTTGGAGGAAAATGCAACAGATTTTTACAAAACCTATTTTCCTTTGCCTCTTCAGTCTGTTCTCTAAATAAGTCACCCAATTTAAAAATATAATAAAATCTTACCAAAAATATTTTGGGAGGCTGTCTCTTAATTTGATAAGATGAATTAGAGCATCATTTTTTCTGTCGAGTTGCTGTGTTGCGTGCGTGTGTGGCTAAAGTATTTGCTGTTGTGATACTAGTATTATGACTAATCGAGTGAAAATGATTTTGGGAGGCATCTGCAATCTCATTGTTTTGGTGACATTTGCCCTGCTTCTGGTGGTTCTCAGTGAGAACCAAGTTGTGCACCGGGTGTTGGCGCAGACCACCACGGAACTCAATAGTGATCGGGTTGTGCTCACCACACAGGATGCGGGCAGTTTTGTAGGGAAAAAGGAACCCGTGCAACAGGATGACCCGAATGAAGTTCAAAGAACTTATTTTGCCTTCCGAGGTATAGCTTATTCAAGTCCTCCAATAAATGAGCTGAGATGGGCACCTCCACAACCGGTGGAGTTGAAAACTGCACCACATCAAGCGGGAGAGTTTAAGCCGCCTTGTAGTCAATGGAGTGTCAAAAGAAAAAAACTGATTGGCAATCCAGATTGCTTATACTTGAACATTTTCACTTCTTACATTCCAAGTAAAAATCATTTTACCGCAACACTTGTAATTTTAACCGGTTCAAAATACATTATGCATCATTCGAGTTTATGTTTTCAAAAATTTGAGTTACTTTTCTTTTGGTATAGGTGCCAATAAAAGAAAAATTTCTGGTACCAATGTCACATCATGGACAGTGGAGAACCCCAATTTGCTTCCGGTTATGGTGTATATACATGGCGGGGAATTTTTGTCTGGCTCTGCCACAAAATACAGTCCTGATGCATTGATGAAAAGAGAGCGTGTTGTTCTTGGTGGAGTACCTACTATTGGCAAATCTTCATGAGGAAGCTCATCAACAACTTTTCCACGCGGCCATCATCAAACCACAGTCTTCTTCGGTGCTCAGTCCCTTTGCGAAAATGGATAGTAAGGAAGGCTCTAAAATGTTTCTGAAGCAGTTAGCGGAAAATGTGGGATGTCGGGGTGAGGATGGGGACAACTTGGATGAAGATGAATTGATTGACTGCTTGAAGAAGGCCGATACAGACAGTTTAATCCGGTCACAAACAAAATTACTGACATTTCACAATTATCCTTTTGTCCAAAAACGAGCTAGTCCGCTAGGTCCCGTAGTAGATGGTTATTTGTTAGAGGATGAACCAGAGATGCTTTTTTCGTCGGGAAAATTTCGAGAAGTGCCAATTATGATAGGACTATCAGCGGATGAAGGATTCAATCCTTTTTTGGAGTTTTACTTGAAATTGGCCAGAAAGGGAAAGAAAGGTGGCAACAAAGAAGCAGTCGGAGAAAGTAGTGGTTCATCATCGACGGAAATGGGAGAAAGCAGAAAAAGTAGTGATGTTTCCAGTGTATTGGCAGAAGGTGAGGTAAAGGACATGCTAAAGAATATTATGGAGACGGTAATGGCAGGAATTCCAGACTTGGAGCAGGATGGAGCATTTGACAGGGTTTATGAAAGCATCTGGAAGTATTATTTTGGAGGGATTAGCGCAAAGTCGTGGGGTAGGGATGTGGAGCAAGTTGTTCATAAGTTGTTTAGGGTAATTGATTTGCTGCACAGTTGTACTAAATTTTGGGGCATAATGAAAACTCACATTTTAATGAATTATATTAATTTTCCAGCTCTTTAGCGACATGATGGTAAATACTGGGCACTGCAAGCTGCTTAATGTTCTCTCCAAGAATTCCAAAGCGCCTGTCTTTTCATACGTTTTCAGTCACGGTCATAGCTACTTTCAAAATTATTTTAAGGAAACTCGAGAAATATTTGAAAATTCGGAAGGAATGGCAGGACCAAAGCGACCAAGACGATCGCTTCATATGACACTGGACACACCATGGTCAGAACAATATTATTTGTTTTATCCAGTTCGCGACTTGGACGAGATTGCAAACGGAAGAATACCTGCAACTGATGGCACTTATAGTGCTGGCAATGTTGGAGAGGCCTCTTTAGCAGAAGATGATAGAATGATTATGGATGCTTTGGCAAAGATTTGGGTGAGTTTTGCCAAATATGCCCAGCCAAAACAAGCTATAACCGAGCTACCAGAGTACGGAAGATGGGTTAAAATGGAGCCTGGACATAGATCATTAAATTATTACTTGATAAGCAATTCAAGCTTACAGCGGGGAATGAGATCGGATTTCAGAAAAGCGGTAAATTTTAAACGCAATTGTAAAATGATAAAGGTTTCATTTTAAAACTTTAATTATGAAAATTCACAGGAATGTCAATTTTGGATGAGTACCATCCCCCAAGTCAGGAAACTATCAAAGGTTATCCAAGAACTGGAACCATTCCCCATTCTTTTCTGGAGCTCAATTGCTGTTGTTGTTCTGTTTGCACTTATCATTCTGACTCTGATTGTTCTTATCGTGTGTGCAAAGCGGAAATCTGGCAAGATTTTTTAAAATGATAAATAATGAAACTTTTGACATGTCATCTCTTTAATGGTAAATCATAAAATAACTATATTCATTTTTATCCCCACACAGGTAGCTACGGAGGTGC
>JAHZMZ010002981.1:0-15923 GCA_027743805.1 Lepidocyrtoides sp. E14 | reverse complement strand
GGGATCTGCTTATGCTCATTTTAAAGCGGAGCAGAGTGAGCATATTATACTTGCTTGTGTTGAGCTGAAAAAAGCATAGCAGAAACGGAAGAAAACTACCGTTCCACACGCTATAATACCTTCTCTCGCTCAGTTGCAGTCCAGGCAACAAAGACATCAACTTCCACACATAGCTTATCTAGTATGCAGCAAGGAAGAAGGGGTGCGTTATTTTTCCTCCAAGCGTTCCGGTTTCCTGATTGGCTAAATTTAAAATCGTACTAGCAAAAAACCTTTTTCAAAGTCCCACAATTTTGCACCACTTGAAGTAGTTATATATTCTCTACTGACTGAGCAAAAAAATAATGGGACTTTGAAAAATGTCGTATTGGGTGGATGCCCCAAGGGGGTAGAAAGGGGGATAGGTGGATGATGTATACACCACATCAAAGATCGACGGTTTCTATCCTCAAGCAAATAAAAACTAAGTCAATTGGGTTTATAGTGACCCCATACAATCTTGAAAATATTCCAATATATGCTTAGGTAAAAGAGCCCCGGGCCCCGTCGACAAGGCCCACCTCTGGGCGCTTGTGATATGGTTGCAGTGGTTCGGTTCGGTTACTTTTGGTTGGGCTGGGTTAGTTTTGGTTAGATCGAGACCGCAATTCGTCGCCCGGAGGTCATTTTTTTAAATTGTCACATCGAGGACGCATCTCGTTGCCTGTGGGGTTGGTACCGAAGTACTATTGGTCGGTTAGTGCATGAAGAAATCGTATGATATGTATGTTTGGAAGTGATATGGTTCGATTGGTTTATGTACACTGGTACTAGTATATTTTCACAATGTGAATTTCTCGAATGTTTTTACTGTTGTTGGCTGTTCTTCCCACATTTTGAAACAGAAACAATCAAAATTATGTCTTAAGTCTTAACTAATGTTCCAAAAGACATCGACTAACTCGTGGTTGTTCATCAATCATTTGAATCATTGAATTTAAAACCTGTCCCTCTACCTCCCAAATAGTAATCGTGTTTGATTTAATTGACTTACCTGACTGACTACATTGCATTGTATCTTGTCGTGCCGTCAGGTCACGTGTTAATGGACAATGAATTGCTGGGTAGTTCCATATTTCTAAAACTAAGATTGCAGTCCGATTGTTTTGGAAGTAAATTAGGCAGATTGATTGTGGTTCGATTTTATTATTATTGAATGCACTATTTTACTTGTGAATTGTCGGGGACGGATCGGACGGGGCGAGGGAAAGCTCTTGGTCATCAATCATCATATAAAATCATAATATGTAATATAATATTGTGATTCCTCATCATCATCATCATCAGTGTCCTTGTGTGTCAGGACTGAACAATTGAGTAGTACCAAACAGCAACTAACAGCTTATGTTGTATTATGTACAAATCTGTTCACACCGTGATGAGTGCGCTTGTTGCTTCAGTATCAGGTAGTTACTTCAATTTATTAATTTTCGGTAAAATTAGATGAACAAAACAAAAATAGCAGGAATATTATTCGCCAGACCTGTAACATGCAATGCTCGTACTATGCTGCCAGTTAGTTGTCTAAACGGAGGGAAAAAATTACAGAAACATGACACATGATGAATGGTGATGGGGATTTTTTAAATCTATTTACAGGGTCCACTATTTACTATCAACTATCGCAACTTAAAGACGAACCGTTAGGCACAAGAATAAGAATGGGTGCAGTTGCAAAGTGATCGATCGTTAATTGAAATTGCTGCATTATTGATTGTTTTGTTGGAATATTGTACGTAGAAAAAAACTCCTTGCTACTAACTTTAGTCGTATTCACCTGTACTGTACACTGTATAGAACAGTATATTAGGATTAAAATTAGGCAAATATTGATAGGGTGCACAACAGTTGTTGACATTTGTCTACCTCTCAATTGTCAACTTTTGTATTGCGTTTTTTAAGAGACAGAGACACAACAGTCAATGGTCAAAGTATCGAATATTTTTAAGATTCTAGGTGCGTAAATGCTACTACTACTGTCCATCAATCTTGTTTGATGCTTGATTTTAAATATTTTTGATGCAGCATTGCTGAATGGGGTGCAATTATGCCTGTACTTCCACATTGGAGGCTATTTGCAAGTTCTATATTTGTTGGTGTGTTGTGCTTAGTAACTATTGGCGTAATATGCCCGGTTGGGGGACAAAATGATAACTTGAAAGAGAAAAATGAAAGGTTAGCAAGAAGTTCAGTGGCGATGGGTCCCAAAAGTACCAATGACCAGTTTGTTGACGATGAAAAACCAGGGACTAGCACTAGTGCGACCACGGAAATGCCAGAGGCATCCGCAACTGATTTGAATTACAAAAGTAATAACGAACATCATGCTAGTATCGAAGACCGTTTATTGGCCAAACCAACGTTTGGTCATCAACGATACTCCGACAGTAGTGAAGAGCTGAAAAATCCCCATCCTCACATTTCAGTGCCACAACTCCCTTTTTGCAAACCAACCAAGACTACTGTAGGATCTAGTGGTGGTGTACGTAAATCCTCTGAAGATTCTGAAAAGGGAGAGTTTTTCCGTGCGGGAAACGAGCAAAGTGAAACACATAAATCCACAGAAGATGACATTGAAATAATCAGTACATCCGAGGGAGTTGTAGAGACTGACCGAAAATTTCTTGTCGCTACATTGGATGGAAAGGTGACACTTCTTAATAGAACAGGACATCAGCTTTGGTCTGTGAAAACGGGCCCACTGTTTTCATCGACTATATCCTCCTTGCAGGTTACATGAATTAATAATTGTTTCAGTTTGATACAATTTCAAGTTTTTTGTATCCTTGCCGGGTTCAAATACTCACTTTGCATTAATAATTGCCAATCAATATTTACCCAGCTCAACGAGAATGGCAAATGGATAAATCTGATTCCTTCACTTACTGGAGGGGTATACAAGTATGATGGGAAAAGTCTGTACCCCATGCCATTCAACGCTGACTCTCTTTTGAAGAAATCCTTCAAAATTTCAAATGATGTCGTAATAACAGGTAAATAACGCAACATAATTATTTTACAGTTGCTAAATTGGTGAGCATAATGGTGAAAAAAGCACAGCAAAACTCACTTTTAAAATCATTTTAGGTGGAAAGGAGCTGCGAACTTTTGGCATTGACGTCATCACTGGAAGTATTCGTTATGAATGTGGAATATCAGGTTGTGTTATGCCGAGATCAGCCGAAGTTAATGCTTCTGAAAAAGACTCATCTGACAATTCTGTAGTATTGGTGATCAAGAAGCAGTTACAAACAGTTAGAGCAATTGATTCGTCAACAGGAGCAGAAAGGTGGAATTTTAGTGTTGGGACTCATGAGTTGGCGCTGGCTGGAGTAACAGAAGGATGTTATCACGGTGAACAACGAGACCCTGATAGAAGTACCAACTTCCTCCAAATTACTATATCGGAAGGAAGAGTTTTTGGTGCTGACGGAGAAAATCATGTGGTGTGGGATCAAAACTTTGAATCGCCAATTTCTCAAGCCTGGATTCTTGAAAATGGCCAACTTATTGCTGTTGACCCGATAACAAATACCCCTCAACCTGGTGTTCCATCTTTGTATATTGGAATACATAATCTACAGTTTTATGTTCAAGAAAGCCATAATACTGCCGAGAAAATGGAAAAAATCTTTGCTCTTGAAAACCTTAGTGCAGGTCTTATTAAGAGGCCATCATTAAATATTGCGTGGAAACCCACAGCTGCAATTGACGGTACAAGCGGCTCCACTGCCTTGTCTACAATTAACCCAACTCCAAACTGGGTGTCATTTGCTCCAACACCGAATTTCCGACCAATGTTTATATACGACCGAGACTACATTGGAGATGTTATGCTGGAAGGTCCTAATAGTACAGAGTTGGATGATGAAGACCACTCGGATGAGGAGGAAGAAGAACCAAATCTACATTTTGGTGAAGGAATTACCCAAGTTATTGTTTTGTCTCTGTGGTTTTACTGGAAAGAAGTTATAGGAATAAGCCTATTGACTGCAGTGCTGCTAAATATAATCTTAATGAAGCCCCTTATGAGAGCAGTTCGCAGTCAAACTATTCGAGAGATGAGCGTCTATTTTCAACAATTATGGAATCGTTGGAAAGAGGAGGAAGAAACACGAGCTCTTTTATCGAGACATTCCTCCAACCTTTTGAGTTTGCCTCCCGCATCAGAAGATGGCAATGATAATCCTAATGAAGACGCCGACACTCGTGCGCGAACCACTTCTTGTTCTTCCACTGGATCCATCCATACTCCTTGTGGTACCACTGAAGAGAAAGATATTCACTTTAGCAGCCAATACTTAAAGGAGTTCGTCCCTATCGTGACCCTCTCTGGGCCAAAACGTAAGTGATGCCATTTCATAAGTGAGCAGATGTGAAACTTGCCATAATATGCTTTTTTTCATCGCTGAATTTGAAATCCATTTAACATACATATATGTGTACAGGTTAGTTGGTTCCATGAGCCCAACAATGGATTACCCATCTGATATATTTGGTTCATCTATTTTCCCCGAGTCTTCCAGGCGAAGAAAGCAGGATCATTCCAAAATATCTCTTCCAGCAACACCCAGTGATGGTCCTCAAGATGATGAGGATTCATATATCATATTTGAGACGAGTGCGCAGAAATCATCCTTCTCGTTGAATTCAACAGCGTCACGCGCTTCAAAAGCCACATTACGTGAGAAAGAAGAGTTGAATGATACTTCTATTCTCATTCCTGCCTCGGAGGAGGCTTCAGTTGCTTCTTCAGTGTCATCTGCTGAAGGTGGCTTCTTTGTTCGTCGTCCAATTAGTTTGAACTTGCATTCCTCCATTTCGTCGTTTCATGAAGATGATGAATTACTACCTCATCATAAATCAATGGCATTTTCGCATTACTCCGCAGTGGAACAGGAAAGCGATAAGCTTTTAAATAAAGACAATGATGAAGAAGACATATCGCAAGGTCTTATGTACTTATACATCCAGCAGGAGCTTTGTCAAAAGCGAACTTTGCAAGATTGGCTTCGAACTGAAAAAAATCGTGATTTGCGCTTAGTAATTAGTTTATTTTCTCAGATTGTCGAAGCAGTTGAATATGTTCATTCGAAAAAACTTATACACAGAGATTTAAAGCCCAGCAACATATTCCTAGCGGAAGTAACAGAGAATGGATTCGGCGTTCTTACTGTGAAAATAGGTTGGTATTACCGTCCTTTTAAAACGTTGCACTTATAAATTAATTAGACATAAACGTTGGTCAATTTACTGAGTTTGTGTGTCTTCAGGGGATTTTGGTCTAGCTACTACTGCTTATGCAGAATTGGACAGCGAAAAAATAACAGCGACACCACAAGATGACCGAGGAGGACCAGGCGCATGCAGTCAGAGTGTCAAAATTCATTTGACAGGCCATGTAGGAACGCATTTATACATGAGTCCTGAACAGGTAGTTATTGAGTTTCAATGCTTTTGAAAAAAATGCCATTTTGAAAGGCATGAAAGATTGACTGCGTGACAGACAAGGCAAAATGGATCACCATTGAATATTGAATGCCTAATGCCAACCAGTTGATGAGTCAATACTACAATCCCTTGTTGAATTTATTGCAGTATCACCGAAAACCATACGACTACAAGGTTGACATATACTCGCTGGGCTTGATATTCTTTGAACTTTTGGTATCATTCTCTACTGATATGGAAAGGTATAACACGTTATCTGGTGTTCGAAAGCTGAACTTTCCTGAGGAGTTCAAGAATCGATACTCTCTAGAGGTATTGAAACGTTTGGAAATGCTAATAGTTCACTTACATATTTTCTGTACAATTACTCGCAGTTTTTTCTATTTTTACTACTGCGATTCTGATGGACTTTGATTGTTCTATTTGCAGTATGATTTGATTCAAACCATGATCTCACATAATCCCAATGAGCGTCCTGATGCTATCAAAATTAACGCATGGGTGAAGAACCATATTCGTAGCATTCCTGGGGAAGCACATTCTAAAACATTACATGGGGAATACTGTGGTGAACGCAGTAAATCCAGTCCTGCGGAAATTGTGGTTAATAAGGATGACGATAGAACGTCCTCCGTGAGAAAGAATGAAAAACCCAAATTTTATAAGACGCAGTCTGTAATGTGAATGTGATAAAATAGGAAACATTCACAACTGCTCACTCATCACTTGACTAATTTTTTGGCTCATGTTTGGAAGTATTATTGAAATGGACATTTATACATTTAATCAAAAAAACTTCACTGATGACTCATCGATAGAGAGAACTTTGACGTAGTAAGCAATAAATGGTGAACCTGAATCTTCACCACACAGGGGCCTTTGTCGTTTGTACCGGTCGTGATAATGTAAATGTTAAAACCGAGACAAGTCTACTCATTTAGTACCGCACGTAAATAGTGTAAATACTAAGTAATTAGTTCATTTTCTGTTTCTTTAAGCTCAGCTAACTCTTAACCGTATGCATTATACATCTTTCGTTACACGAGCAATTTCGTTCACACGTGTGAATGTGAATATGGTGCTTATTAATTTAAAACCTAATAATAATAATTATGTAAGAACTGTAGAGGTAGTTGAGTGTAGACAAAAATTTAGATATACAAAGCTATAGTCGCCTATTTAAAAGTGTTTGTAATACTTCTGACGAACGAAAACAAGTCAAGCAGTTGTGATGCATATTCAAGATGGTTATTAAAAAAATATTATATTTCGCTCTATGACGCCATGTGCAACGTCAATGTGTAATTATTGATACATAAATACATACTTACAAGTTTACTGAACGTTTCAAGACACTAAATTTGTCTTTTATGCGACCGTGAATGATTTTCAAGCTATTTATCTTTTTTATAGTTTACTAGGTTTATGATGAATAACCTTCATTTCCCTATACTAATGGCTAAATTAACTTACACCAGAGTATTAATAAGATAATATACTAAAATATATATATATACATAGTTGCAAAATGCTTGATTATGAGAAAGAAGTGAAATATTTCGTTTTAATTTTGAGAGCGCATGTAAATGCTACAATTTTGAAATATAATTCGCCATCAAGACAATTGAGATTATAATAAATTATCATATCATTTTGATTACAAATCTTGTCTATTTCATTTTAAACCATTTGGGAACTTTTCCTGTGTCCACTGGCCTTCTCACTGGTGGATGTGAATTACTTGAACTTGAAGGTTGAGCCGAGTGGTCCTTTGGTTGAGTTTCTGATGAAGGTTTGATCTCCTGTTCCTCTTCACTTTCCCTCTTTCTAACTTTCAGTTTATTCTTCGCTAATTCAAATGCTTTCTCAGGATCCGACAGTCTTTCATAAACATCATTTCTTAAAATTTTTTGATCATCAGGTATTGCCTGACTTCCAAAATAAACCACGACCATTGCCACAAGACCAGCTTCAACAAGTTTGACACCATCTTCAAGCACGTTTTTTGGCGGTGCTGTAACTGCAACCAAAACAATTCAAAATAAGTTATTTTACAAAATACTTAATGAATTATCTGTGCACAAATTAAAGTACATATTTACACAAATAAAATTCCATTGACGGGTCCAACAAAAATTCACGAAGCCACAACTTCACGCTGCCAATGGTATCGCTAGTTCGAAAAATACCTTGTAGTATGAGGCGGTCTGGGAAGCGTATTCGGATTACTGTATTCGGATGATCATGAAGGCTATTCAACACGGCTTGCTCTTTCTCTAAAGCACGAAGTTTCTTTCCTTTGAAGGGGGCATTTTCCAAAGCTTCTCTGAAATATAGTATGTACTGGACTTAAAATAAATACTAATTTAAACGTTCGTAGAATTTGAGGTGTGTCGGTTTTTTAAAATTAATCACCTGCTTCTTTGAAGGTCCTTGAACATTGATTTTACATCGTCTGTTGTAACCTACAACAAAATAATGACATGGTAGTAAAAAATTTCAGCAGTTCCACAAACAACACAATCTTGCATACCGATGCAGGTTACAGTAAGTGATTGATTCAATAACGTGTGAATAAAAATATAATTTGCCCAGTTACCTCTACCTCATAAAAACTATCGTCCTCATCTTCTTCCTTCGCTGTCACCCTCGTCACAACATCATCCCCATGATATAAAACGGTTTCATGGTTTGTTCCTCCAATCTATGCAAAAAAAAACAACAGGATTACAGGGTACGTTCGACGATGGTCCCGAAATTTGCGAGTTTGCGAAAGTCCAGTCAAAACGGCTATTTGGTAACGCAATATAACATATTGTATGATGATGAAATAACTTTACTTAATGAAATTGTAGTACCAAGTGTAAAGCCCCCTCGACAGAGCGCCGGCTGTTTGGTGTGACACCCACAGGACTATCTCGGGAATTTGACTGCGACATGGCAAGGCAAAAGCAACAGATCCTAACACTGCACTGTCACTAGTAAAATACAACATTTTGGCGGAATTCAATTAAAGTGACAAAACGCAACCTTCGAAAATAAGTATGTATGCTATGCGGCAATGTAGCTTTTAACTTTAAATATATAATATATTACTCAATCCACCACATCATAATATTGAAGCATAAGTATATATATATACCTAAAATCACTGGTAAGAACTTGCAAAGTTTAGAAACTGAAAACAACTCGTGTAACATCGATGTCCACTCAACCTTCAAGCCCAATCAATCGGGTGACAGCGGCAGTTATTACAAGAAATTGGGTTCAACCTCGCAAGGAACCACGATTTTTCTGGAGAATGGAATTTGCTAAACTTATAAGTTATAATTACTATTTTTAGGGCAGCTAACTGCAAAAACTTAAAGAACGTAGCGCTTGCAAAATTTTACACATTCAATGTTTATTTTTTTCAGATGTAAAATTAGCCCCTGTTAAAATTTCAATCAATATAGTTTATTAGTCAGTAATCTGCACACGGTAATCATCAGTTCTTGCTCATTGCTATAATTGCTGACTTGAATGTTATTTTATTATGATGATGAGTGATAGTGATAGTGAACTGATGACAATGACATACCAAAAATGAGTGCATATTGCATATTATCTGCCAAACAGATGACTTTGAAAGCCACGAATATGCATTGGGGCAAGGAAATACAAAATTATGCATAAGTTTTGATGAAGCATGTCGTACGTCCTACGGAGTCACATGTTTGCGCAAAAACGTGCAAGCAAGCAGATGCTCTTACAGTTCTAATGCACTATGCACTGCAATATTATTTTGCTGCTGTGTCGGTAAAATTAATTTGATTTGAAAACAATTCGACTAATTTTATTTATTCATCGTTAAAACACTAGTTCAGTTGATAGTACAGTTTTCATTACCATCGATTGACATCGGTTTAACTTTAACCGTAAGTTTTTTGGATTCATTCTTAAAATCAGATTCAGACTTCAGAGTCTCTTTATTATTAAGTTAACAATTATATTATTGACAATTAGATAAAGTTGTGCATAGGTACTTTTCTACCGGGTTTTTGAATTTTCCATTTATTTTTTGATTGCATAGACTTGGTGTAATCTTTTGTTATCAACCATAGGTTTGTGCATTGTCTTCTTTTGCATATAGAAAAACAATAATCAATCGAGTAAAAATTCTATGCTTATAAGCATAAATCTGAATAAGGTGCCGAGCTAGCATCATTGAAGTTTCATTTGTGAAGTTTATGCGCATTAAAGTATGATAAAGATGGTGTGCATTCTAATATTGGCAACAATGGGAACATTGTCAATCACTGATCTTTTTCAAACTGATTTAAAAAAAATCTAGGTGCCACACAAACCAGTGCAGTGATATGGGAGAAAGTATGGATCCAGAGGAGCCAATGCAGATGGACCAAGAGGATGAAGAAATGGTGGCTGCTGACAGTGATTATGAAGACGTAGAGGAAGGCACTGACAATAACGACGAAGACTCAGAGGGTGAAGAATCCGATGATTCTGAAGAAGATGAAGGTATTTTGGGCGACAATGGTATTCCTGCAAAACCAAAAACAAAAAAGGATAAGCTTAAAAAACTTGGTATTGAGCAGAAGAATGGAGAAGGAAGCAAGACAAAGAAAGTACTGAAACCTAAAAAGGCTTATCTCCCGGGAATGCAGCTAAAAGAGGGCGAAACTTTACAGTGTGACGAGAGTGCTTACATCTCCCTACATACATTCACCACAGTAGCGCCATGTCTTAGTTTTGATATCATTCGGGACAATTTAGGATCAGATCGTACCAAGTTTCCTCTTACATCCTACATAGTCGGTGGAACTCAGGCTCAAAGGTCCCATGCAAATCATGTTATTGTTATGAAGGTATATATAACTATAATAAATGAAAGTACAGGGTACATTTACTTACTGAATTATAAAATGGTATGTTTTGTGGATCACCAGTAATTTCTTAAAGAAGGAAACGTTTTACTCTACTTATTTTTAGCTGAGTAATGTATATAAAACTCAACCGCGGGCTAGTGACGATGAATTAAGTAGTGATGAATCGGATGATGATGGCATGGATGAGTCTAATTTATCAAAAAAACCAGAGTTGAATGCAGCCGTTGTTCCACATCATGGTTGTATCAACAGGCTTCGATTTAACTTTGTAGGAGAAAAACCTTTGGTCGCTACTTGGTCCGAGCTGGGAAAAGTTTCTATTTGGGACATAACAACCCCTTTACGAGCCCTCGACAGCGCTGATGTAAAATATCATGATGCATCAAAAATAATCGCATTACAAAAAATAGCTTGCTTGAAGATTTTTAATAATCACCCACCATTCTAAAATGATTTATTATTTATTTCCTTGTAGTTGATCCAAGAATACATTAAAAATAAAGAAAAGCCGAAACCGATCTTCACATTTAAAGGACACCGCGGGGAAGGATTCGCAATAGACTGGAGCCAGACAATGCCAGGTGTAGTATTAAACTGTATATTTATGTTATTATTCAGTTCATTTATGACGTGGTTTTTAATTTCCGCAGGGGTGCTGGCGACGGGAGATAGTACAAAATTCATTCATATTTGGCGACCCAATGAGTCATCTTGGGTTGTAGATCAACGACCGTACGCAGACCATAAAGGATCGGTTGAAGATATTCAGTGGTCTCCAAATGAGCAGCATGTTTTTGCATCTTGTTCTGTTGATCAAAGGTAGATGGGTAACGTAAAATTCATGCCAGTATAAACGAAGATGGGAGTACATTTGCGAGAAGGACTGTTTAAAGTCTGTATTTTCTGATGCAATGTGGTCGTGGGAAGCAAAATTTTTACTTGTAACAGCGTTAAAAACTTTATGCGCGCAAAGTTTAGATTTAGGCAGCTTCAGGAATCCTCAGAATTTTCTGACCGTTGGAAAAAAAAGTTTGCTTCTCGCTACCGCAATAAAACTAAAATTGAAATGATACGGTAACTACATCGAGAAAAACTATTCCATTTTGATTCTTTCCAGTATTCGAATTTGGGATGCAAGGGAAAATTCGAAGAAGGGAGCGATGCTTAAGAAAGAGAATGCACATGATGATGATATCAATGTAATTCACTGGAACCGAAAAGACCCTTTTATTGCTTCCGGGGGAGATGATTGTACACTACGAGTGTGGGATCTGCGATCGTTCAGTAGTGGCGAAAGTGTTGCAGAGTTTAAGCATCACCACAAAGCACCCATTTGTTCAGTTGAATGGAGTCCTCATGAATCTAGCGTTCTCGCTACAGCGGGTGAAGATGATCAAGTGGCTATTTGGGATTTGGCTGTCGAACGTGATCCAGAAGAAAAGGCTGACGATGAGTTGGTTCGTACTTCACATATTAAAAACACAACACAATTTCTCTTCATATATTTCTGGTTTCAATTTTCAATGTGTAATAAACTACTTTATATGCTAGAATAGTAAGGTGTGTAGACAGGTAAAGCAATAATTGCTGATTTATTAGTAGATCTGTCAGATAATTGACAAGATGTGCTCTCTTTTTGATCTATGTCTCAATGGTACCATTTCTTATTGTTTGTGTTCATATCTTTTGTTCACTTTACCAGGATGTCCCACCCCAACTCATGTTTGTACACCAAGGTCAACAAGACATAAAGGAGATTCACTGGCATTCTCAGATTCCCGGAACTATTATCAGTACAGCAGCGACAGGGTTTAATATTTTCAAGCCAGTGAATGCGTAAGGATACGTCTACACGACACGGTCGTCTTCGTCATGCAAGTGCAATTATGCAAGCCGGTGAGAGGGATGGATGGATGGAGAGAGTGAGTGTCAGCCAGCATCTGCAAGGGCGAGATCGAAGATGGAGCATTTTATACACCAAGGAGCAAGCAACCAGTTTTTCATAGCAAATAGATAAAAGTGATTTCTTTATTCTGTTGTTTATCATTTTATTGTAAAATTTGAACGAGATCATTTGATATTCCATTTTTATACATACTACTTATGCATCTTGTCATACCTATAAACATTATGTCATATGTAATGTGCAAGATCATCGAAAATGTTAAGACAGCTTACAGTACCATATGAATAAATCCATGTAATAAAAAATTGATCGTAAAATTTATTTGCTCGTTTATACTCACTTACTACTTATATTTTGCACGTCATAAAATTGAAATTAAAGCATTACATGCAATGTACATTTTAACCACAAAAAAATTAAAAAATTTATTGCCTTATCGGATATGCAAACGCATTAATTGAAGAGAAGGTTCACTTAAAATATATTTCTTTTCAAACATTTCACTGGTATTTCGATTTTACAATTTACATGGTAGAACACTTTTGACTTTGAAAATACTAAAAATAGGTAGCAAGCAAAACATTTCATCCATCGATTTTAAGACGGCAAAATTTTTCAAAGAATAAATTTAAAATAAATAGATTTTATTTGGACTTGTATTTATTTGTTTTTTACCTTACATATTTAGAGAAAGAAGTGAGTACCGATTGCTTGACCAAACTGGTGCTAACATTAAACTTTAAACTAATATTCTATTATTTAATCAGGAAATGAATAAAATACAATTAGCTAGTTTAAGGGGTCCTTTTATGGAATGTTATAAATTATTGATCGATCATTGAAAACAGAATGTGGAATTGCGTCAGGGGTCTCACGTCGCCCCAACATGTATGCAGTTCATCTTCGTATCTCGTCTCGTCTCGTCATCTTTTGCGAAGTTTGCTTGCATGTTAGCCGATGGTCGCCTTTCCGTTTCCGTTTCCCTAAAGCGGTAAATAATTTACTGTTCTGGTCAGCTTGAAAAATCGTTCCGTTCTCTTCTCTGATGATTAATTAGTAGTCACACCTTGGGACTTAGCAGGCCAGTAGACGAATAACTTGATGTCTCCACAGAGACTTCAGCCAACTGAGCCACTAAGGCCCTTGGTGGATACCAGTTTTTGTAATTTTCAAACAAGGGCACAGTAGTGGTGAAGATTTCCGAGCAAAACTTTGATACTTGAGCAAACCTGGTTAAGGGAATATGGCTTGAGGTCATATTAAATAATTTGCACTTACTTGCTCTACCGATTGCTGTCCCTTGTTTCTTTCTGCAAGCTTATTCATTTGTAAGTTCTAATTACATGGACTTCATTAATTATTTTCATTCAAGTTATCATCATTTTTTGTTACTTATTGTGTGTTGGAAAAAAATGAAGGCATTTTCATACCAAAAAAGTTTTCGGTTCCAACCAACACCCCGTTTAAAAAAAAAATTCCTGAAAATAAAAGCAATCACATAAGTATGTATGTGAAGTATGAGTATAAAATAAAGTTTCTTGCAATATTTTAAATTCAGAAAATGATGGTAAATGTTGCTTCTGATTACTTTTTGAAATCATTTGGAAAGATTATTACAACAATAAAAGGCGTTAACGATAACGATGGTCTTATTTATGCCGTATTTTTATAATTGCTGCCGTAACTGAGCCATTTAATAAGCGATGTCCAAGATGAAAATACTGACAAGGAAGGCTTCACAACGAATTAAAACCTACAGCCATCTCAAATACCGTTTCTTGTAAAGATTTTTATCCTGGTTCTTACTGGCATAGTCATTTTCCCGAATGCGCTGTGGTAGTGGGGTCACGGGGCCCCCAAAATTTAAGTTAACAGTATAATGGTGGAAACGTTTTGGCACGGATTTCGTTGAAAATTGGTATGATCATACAATTAAGCGTGGTGATTACTAATCTGACCTTGAAACATGTTTTTACAGATAGAACAGCTTCCCTTGGCATAAATTGTGGGACTTTAATAACCATTGGAATTTGAAATGGGCTGACAAATATGTAGACGGTATTTGTAAACGATAGCAAACGCCAATAAAAGTAGCTTTATCTATATTTCGGCCAGTCCCAAGAAAAAAACCGTTGCAGCTTTTTACCCATCCATTGACATTGCAATCAAAATTTGTAAAAACCAATTTCATCATGTAACTTCGCCAACCACCATCATTAAAAGTGCATAATATTTTTTAGCCACTTTCGATGATAAACAAAGTCCCAAACTTTTGGCACTAGGAGGTGCCACTACCAGCAAAAATGTGCTTAAAGTTCAGATTAGTAATCACCACGCTTAATTGTATGATCATACCAATTTTCAACGAAATCCGTGCCAAAACGTTTCCACCATTATACTGTTAACTTACCACGCTCTATTGTATGATCATACCAATTTTCAACGAAATCCGAGTCAAAACGTTTCCTCCATTATACCGCCAACTAAAACTTTGGGGGGCCCGTGACCCCACTACCGCAATGCATTCGGGAAAATGACTATGCCAGCAGGAATCAGGAGAAAAAGCTCTACAAGAAACGGTATTTGAGGTGGCTGTATGTTTTAATTCGTTGTGAGACCTTCCTTGTCAGAGGATTTTAACAATTTCCAAAGCTGTATATCTACTATTGTTTAAAGAAGGCTATCTCACGTCTTCTAAACTGGTTCATTATTTTTCAAAGTACTTGTATTTTACGAAATATATTATTTTTTTTAGGTGTACTGATCCAAAGCTTGAGTCACCTTGTTTAACTAGAGAGCGGCATCGATCACACTTACAAAACTGTGTTGAAAGCCTGAAATTATATTTAAATCCTCATCAAAACTTACATGATTTAGCGCTACGGACACATCATTTAAAGATGGCAGTTAACAATATTGGCTACATCACTGGACATATAGGAACGGAAGATATTTTAGATATAATTTTTAGAGATTTTTGCATTGGAAAATAAATATAAGCAAAGTATTGCGTGGTTATCCTATACATTGTTGCTCTTTTCCGTGTAATTTTTTATTAGCATAATTACTTTACCACAAACTGCTTGTCACTTTTACGTAGAAACTTATTCTTTTGAAGCAGAAGAGAAAGGTACTTCATCTTTGTTAAAAGCACGCTTGCATTCAGCTTGAAGGCTACTTCATTATTCACGGGGAAAAAATTCCAGGAATTCCTCTGTGGGGGAAGTAGAATGTAGGCATGTATATTCTCTTGTAAAATATATTTAGCACGCCATTGTGTTCCTCTCGACGTTATCACTTATCACAGGAAAATTTCATCTCCCTTCCAACACCCGCTACGCTGTAGACACAACCTCACTCAATAACACTTCCAGAGTGGTTTGGAGTTTTTGTTACATGCATATACACGAATCGGTACTCAGGTTTGTACGAGCCACTTCCAGCGACATAGTCAACCCTCAAGGTGACCGTGGCCAATACATTATTATTTATTATTATAATAAAAGTAAAAAGAGCCTACGCAGCGCATGGTAAGAGTTTGAGTGTTCTTAAAACACAAAAACAACTAGGTATGTATTTCAACTTTTCCTGATTTCGTCATATCATTAAAACTTATTAAATACTCGAGCCAGTTTTTCATT
>JAHZMZ010002980.1:0-14933 GCA_027743805.1 Lepidocyrtoides sp. E14 | reverse complement strand
GCCATAGACCTTCATTATACATGTGTCAAATTTGGTGTGGATTGGTCACTTCGTTCACGAGTTATAGCGCTCACGGCCAAACGGCCATACGGAGTTAACATAGCAATCCTATTATGTTACTTTACAAGTAACCTAATAATTCTATGCGTGTGTTTAGTGAGTATTTTCCAAGTAATGAATATTTAAATTGTCAATTATAGAAAATATTTCTATTTTGACAAATAGTAGATACTATGCTGAAATTGGATTTAGACATTTTGAGGGACGCAAAAAGTGTTCTCACAAAACGTGACTATTATGCAGTGTGCAATACGTTAGGGTCTCTCTCTATTTATGCATCTAGCAAATAAACAACTTTCAAGAAATAATAGGACTCCTGTTTTGTTATAACGAGTTCAATTGTAAATATTATGTATATTCTTTGAATTCGATTGTACATGAAGTGGTGATTCCTCCGATTCCATCAGGATGTAATATGAGATTGGCTAACCACATCACATCTTTAGTCTTCTCAATATGATCTTTATTTTTTGTTAACTCTACACTCTGCTTACTATACTGCTCAAATGTATAACAAAATACCTACAGAACTTTGTACAGCATTGACAATGCATGATATCGTCACCTCCATTACAATTTGGTTATGACTTAAAAGTAGGCAGGCTTTCTAGATACTGCAAATCATCAGAGTAACATTCTACACGAAGATAAGTGATATGATCTACAAAAAATATTCACTCATAGTTAAGGTAAAAAATATCAGCAAATGGAAAGCGTTCTCTGAGGAATAGTCAAAATAGTTGAATTGCGCTTATTGATGTCTATAATATTGCGGTAGTGTCATTTTTCTGGTTTGGTTAGCCTGTTAACCAACAGTCAAAAAAACTACGCGATATTACCTGCGTAAATACCATTGAAAAAATAGGAAAAAATAAAATCGGGTTACATGTGTTGTAAAAATGTGAATTTTTTAAAGTCAATTGCGTTTGCACAGTCTTTAGATCTTCATTATCGCATGTGCATATACTATACCTATTTCATAAAGAGAATATATACATACATTACAGACATGAAAAGCATTTTCATCTCATTCTTCTCATTTAAATGCTTTACTGTACATAGAACGGTTTGAAGAGATGTTGTATTTTCCATTAAAGTTCACGCTCCCTCTCAATTTTTGTGTTTCACAACTTTACATTTTGTAACCAAAAAAGAAAATTATTTTATTGGTAAACCACGAAGGTACATTTTTATGAAAATCTGAAAAAGAAAAGCATTGCTAAGAGGAGATCCGATTTACGATTTACATGCGTAGTAATAATCATTCTAATGTATTTACGACCGCAAAATACAAGTTTAGGGCTTAGGGAGGTGTGATAGAAGATGTAATGAAAGAAATCTCTATTATGTTTATTTCTCCTTATGGTCAGCATGGTACATGGTATTACATATATTCCGGATTTGAAGCAGTCAGCATTTGACAAAAGTTACAGGCAGTGCTAAATCAAATCAAAGTACATAGTTCTAATAGCACATAATATGCAATAACTTATATTGTATGAAATATCAGGTGGTGAACTGTAAATTATTGCTTTAAAAATATTTCGAAACGTTTTAACCGTCCGAATCATTGGCATTATTATCATGAACGTTTGCTTTTGATGAACCCGAAAGTTTTCTCTTTTCTCTCTGCTATACTATACCATGTAGTCCTTGAAAAAGCAATATTATACCGGAAAGCATAATGTCCTTTTATACATGGTAGTTTTATGATACTTAATCATAGTTATTTTATCCAGTATAAGTCTTATGTCTTGTCATCTTTGTTGTTTATTTTTCAAAGATTTGAGTGGAGAAAATTTGGTATTACATTAAAAGTAAATTACCTTGCCTGTCGTAGTGTTGTGTGTTTTATACAATCTAGGTTGCTCCAGTCAGAGTACAATAGGTATTATTGATAAAGAGGAGAATGAAGAAACTGAAGTATACTCAATAAAATGACATCTTGCATTGCGAGGATTGTTGCAGTCTGTTGAAGAGGCTCTTTCTTATGGATGCAATTAGTTAACGTTGTTTCATTTCTCCCCAGTGTAGTTTTCTGGACCTCAAGATTTTTGCATTACGCCAGTAAAATCTTCATACAATAATATCTCATTTCAAAGATACATTTTTGTAAGCTTAAAACGTGCCACTGTGATTCAAAAGAAGGTTTTTTGTCTTCCTCATCCTCTTCTTATAAACTGTATAACTTGTTTATTTTTGAGAAGCGTTTTAGCCAAATTCAAGAAACCCTAGGTATTGTATGAAAGCTTTCTGGGTAAAAAATGGCTATAGATTTAGGTTTGCATTTTTCTGTCGTCGGGGAGCATGATTGAACACTAAAAATTATCAAACTCTTGCGTAAATTTGGATAAGATTTCCCTTTTGTTCTCCCTAATGTACATATATCGTATATCTTTATAGTTTTCTCCTTTTTTGTGCTCGCAAAAGTACTCTGTTGGACTTGGCACACTACTCTCAGTTTTGCTCAGAGTCGCTTATCATGGTTACATTATGTTTTACGTGGATCAAACAAGCGGTGTAATTTGCCAAAAATTTGCCCGCATGAGATTATTCAGATTAAATTTGTGAAGATTTTCATAATGATTTATATGTCTCTGTAATGAAATGCTGACGTAATATGACCAATAATGATGATGGATATGTCAAAAAGACACAAATTCTTTATAGGCAATCCTTGTGGACCCTGTGAATGGCACATTGAGAAAGGCATACGAGTATTTGCATGGTTTGATTTGGTAGGTGGTAATGGTCTACCATCTTTACCACTTTGTTCAATTCTACAACATCACAATTTTTTTTATAACAGTGGAAACTCAATAGTTTCTCATAATATTCGTTATGATTTTTCACAAGATCTTTCAGTCGGTTTTCGTTGTACCTGCTATTCTCCAACTCAAAATTTTCCTCGCAAACACAATGAAAAAACCGGAAGTAGCCCAAACGCCGACAACAACAACAGAAATGGACGTTGAGAGTGAAGAGTGCTATTCAAAATATTCTTATTTGGTGTGTACGATGCTCCAATAAAGAAAAACATTTTATTAAAATATTAAATTATTGTTTTAACCTTTAATAGGTTAGAATTTAAACTGTCCTCATTTCAGGCAGTTTGGTATTCAAGCCTGGATATACTTAACTTGTCTATAGGGATAATATCAGATATTTTTCTATATATTGGAGTCAAGCAGGTAAAGTCCCTTTTCCCTTGTTTGCTGTATGTAGTTGTACAAATTCACAAAGAACAGCAACAAAAATTATTGTGCTACTGAACTATTGGTTTTCAGAGTAGACTAGCTTTCAAAAAATCATGCGTTCGGATTTTTCTCGCTGCTTCGGCAATTAGAGAACTTTTGCATTTAATCAGCTTATGTCTGCACCTTGTTCGGTGCTCTCCAGAAACTTATGGCTATGAGTTGACAGTTCGTGTTCTCGTTCAGTACATGATATATGGAACTTGGATTGTTGCGGAGTATCTACGATGGCTCAGCACAGGCTGTTTTTTCGTTCCTCGGAGAGGTCTAATGGAACCACCGGACATTAACGAGAGAAACCCTTCAAATGTCCCAACAAAGCTTACACTTTCAAGTGGAACTTCATCCAATGTTTCTGATGACCAACTTGAATCTAATACACAGAAAATATCAAGCCGTGAAAATTTGGAAGAGGCAGATGGTGATGGTGTGACTCGTAAAAAGAAAAAGAAGAAGAGGATATCAAAGAGGTCGGGGCCTGTAACATCTCCAGACAATGGACAGAGTGAGACTCCTTCGAGCCTTACATTATTATGAGACTTTGGACTCCAAGTAAGAACTTCTTTTTTGCAAACCAAAGAACGGAAAAGTCCGTGCTTCACTTCGAAAGAATTTTTGGTGATAAAAGAAAACATTTTATCGGTCATGTCTTTCACTGTGAGTTCGAAATAAATGAACATAAATAAAGATAATGGGCTATTGCAAAATTCATGTCTATATAAAGTTATTTTACACTGTAGCATAAAAATTAGCCCAATGCATTTAATAATAATAATATCTAACACATTCCTACATTTTATCGTTAACTTTGAAAAGTCAACGTCAATAATATGGCTGCTCCCGAAATCATTTCGAGCGCCTTATCAATATCTGGCGAATATTATTCGTCTTTATTTGTGAACAATTTATGTATTTTGTTACAGCAGCGAAAAAAGCCATTTCAGAATGTGTAACAAGTACTAGAACCAAGACGAGAAAAATAGCACTAACTAAACCAAGCAAATGTACGTGAAGAATATTAATAACACCCAGAGCAGCGAAAAAAATTATTTTATCAAGAAAAATGATTCTGGTTCACCCATTCAGCCAGTGAGCCAGTGTATATCAGGACTATATTATTCTTTTGTAGAAGAGAGAAAATAATAATAATAATAATTTTACTTGTACTGTGTAGTTTACGAATGGAGATAAATTTTTGTTTTATACCGCTGGGAATGGGGTTCATTTCATATCTCACGGTCAACTTGTGAAAAATATATTCAACAAGAACCCTTCTTCTTGAGAAAAGCAAAACAAAAAACTAAATCTAATTCGAAACTGGATTAGATTGTATGAAAGCATTATTTGTTAAATTTAAAACGACATGTACGTACTTATAGTGTGGGAGCCAATTTTGATTGCTATACACAACTTGGCTTCTGACTTTTTTCATACATTACATTAAATATGTATATAGTTCACCAGACAGACAAAAAAGATGAATAGCAAAATATATTTTCTTTAGAACAAAAAAAACCAGCGATATTTCACCGTTGTTGCTGTACTATGCACATACATTATTAGTTTGCTGTAAACACTAGTGATGGTGGTGGTGTGTTTCTTCATGATTACAGGTACAGCTTCTCAGAGAGAGGTGATGTGTATTATGCAACATCAAAGAAGCTCGCAGCAGAGATGATCCTTTTATCTCTGTGATACAATAACGAAGAAATAAAAAAGTGGCAGATAGTCTTAAACATACCAGTCAGGGCAATGTAAGAACAAACAATAAAAGTAAGCAAGGTTTAGTGTTCAAGCTGAGCGTCTTGCATATAACATAGTACCTTTGATGTAAAGAGCGTAGGTATATGCACAATGCGCACAGAAAAAACCTGAAATTTATACTTGATTAACTTGTCGCCTCCTTACCTCGATACTCCTCATCATCGTTAGATCATGAATGTAGGCATTTCGATCAAATATCGAATGAAATGATCGGATTCAAAATTGAAGAGAAAAAGAAAATTAGAGAGTCCATCGTTGATCATAGTAATGATAATCAATGTGCGCTGATCATCCGTAGCAGTATTCATGATTGCTACTTCTTATGATTTGGATGCGAACGTACATTTATATAAACCAAAACGTGCAATAATCACGAAAAAATCAGCAGAGGAAAAAGCAAACTAAAAGTCGCTTGTGTTTCATTTCTTCATAAAACTACACATGCGCCACCAACTTCCAAGATTTGATCGACTTGAAAATTAAATTGGTTGCAAAGTAATGTACAATCATTGAATAAAGATGAATATTTTGAAAAAATGAAGTGCACTATCGTAGTATTTTATTCTACTGTAATGAATTTTGTAAAGGTTGTTTTATATCTACTTGAACGTATTAAGCTGAAAGCAAAATAGTAATATTAAGGTTCGATCGATTTGGTACATTTTATTGTAGATCAAAAAGTGACTTATTTCGCTATTTCATCAATTTGTAATTCGGCGCATTTCTCATAGATATCATTGGAAAGCGGACGAGATTTTCAGTTGTAAAGCCGCAATGCTCTTTTTTGCAATGACTTGTTCCCCGAATACTTTCAATATTCTTTCAGCAAGGGCTTTAGCTTACAATTGTGGAATCCATTCCACACTGTAAGACAAACGAGAAACGAGAGCGGACAAAAAATAAGATTTACTTTATTTCCGTAGGCACTGAATATTAGGCATTTTTAGTTTTTAGTAGTAATGAAGTAGCAGTGATGAATTTCTGTCTAAATACGTGATCACATGACATAATATGTATTCTTTGGGCAGCTTTTTAGTTAGTAGGAACATCATAAATTCTTTTAATGAGCTCATTTTGTAATTTACAGTCCCATAAAAAAACTTTTCTGGCAGCACTGTTGGAAAAAGGAGAAAGAACAGGTAGGAGAGTAACGTTCTTCACCACTTCAAGCTAAGTTTACCTGCCACATGCACTGCTTTTGCCAATTGCACACACACGGTTGCAAGCAGTTGTACAAGCATGTGTGTTGATGCGTGCATAGTTAAAATATTGTGTTTAAAAAAATGAATATTTCACTTTTCAGAGTTCATTTTCATAATATGTTTTGGCAGGTTCAGTTCTGTTCACTAAATCTACAATTTGCTACATATTATACCTTTTATCACTGTCTTGCGTTATTAAAAAGTATTATAAACTTTGCTTTAAACATCATTATTGAATTAAAATTCTGCTGTATGTTTTATGAATAGGTAAGTACATGTACGCTTTGTAAATTATCTTTTTAAAATCTGGAATTCTTTTTGGCTCTGTTCAAATGATTCATCCTGGAGCAACAAAAACTTCTTTCGAAGATAAACATGGCATGTGTTCAAAAAGACACATTTCATTTTCGTAATCAGTAACAGGACCGATTGAAAGTCTCGATTTGAGACAGAACAAGAGCACTATTTTTCAACATGATAACCCTTGCATTGACTGACCTCGCATTTGTGGTGTTTATTCAGAACAAAAATATGGAACGAATAAAAATTGTAAAATAATCTGAAAATGCATCTGAAGCGTATCAAACAAGATCTTCATGGAGGAAAAAAACAACAAGTGGAAATATTATAGAACTGCCCCATGATGAAGACTTTGACGTTTCCATTCGTGTTGTTGCAAGCAGTGGTGGATAATGTCATTATTACGGCACCACCATATACCATCATCATCAGTCAGTGCATTATACTTTCCCTTGTTCATATTCTGCATCAGATGCCAAATACTTTCATGTCCAACGTGGAGACCTGTAATTTGGCTTGGATTATTTGATATGATGTGTTGTAATCACTTGTAAATTGCATCATAAAACATTATCAAAATATCTCTCTCAACGCAAACAAAGTGGTTCTTTGTCCAGCCAGAAGCTTTTTTGAAGTTTTTTTGGTTATAGAAAATAAGTAGAGTTCCATACTTTACTACGGCCAGTAATATAAACTTGATTTCATACGATACACTCGTCGATCAAGCCTTCAAGCTTTTTCTAATTTAATTCAACAAATCTAGCCGGGGTTGATTACCAGAAAGTGTCCAGGAGATCAGCATCAGCATAATCATTACACGAAGAAGGCAGACATTCACTGACTTCAGTGATGTCTGTTACACACACACTCTCTCCGCCTGTCTCTGTCTTTTCTGACTTTTCAGTTGAGAGAGAAGTTGAGTGAGAGAATTAGTCGTTCGGTTCGGCCACCCTGTGATGATTATGATTACAGTGTATGATGATGTGCTCTCCTCTACTCACTTCCCATCATGTAATATGCTCTAATAATAATACAAGCTTGTTACAATTTTTCTTCTTTAAGAGGAAAATCTCACTTACTTCCACGAGAATGAATAACTTTTGATACAGATATATACAAGCCTAATATTATGCCAACCTCCACAATATTGAAATATGTATAAAGAAAGTTATAAAAATACTTGCCACGAAACATACCACTAATCGTAAGTTGTGTGTGTGTACGTTTTGTTGGCCCTATTCCTTCCTCACTTGAATTAGGCTTGCTTGTAGTCTACAAGTTGTAGAATGAGCTGCTAGTAAATTTGATATTACACTAGCTATTACGTCAACAATGATTACAGATATTAAAGGCAAGAGAGAAAGAATATACAAGTACCAAAGCCACTTGAGGAATACAATACGACAATACTTATTGTGTTCATAGCTCTATTCTCCAACATTGTATTATTGTGTATCAAAATCCATTTTTTTGGGGGTTTTCACTACATAATATAACTATTACGGCAATGTTGCTCTCTTCCTTTCTGGCAAGCTGTGAATATACACTTGAATGTTGCTTTACAGTTTGGATATGACTCGACCAAGTTAATTTTTTATAAACTCTCGCCTTTCCCCATAAAATCCCCAAAATGCAATGTTATACAATGTTGCATTTATTGTGCTCCTTCATGATTACTACAGAAAACACGATTTATGTACGGACAGACAGACAGTTTGGTAATGTAAGTTGGCAGTATTTTGTAGTGCCTTCTTGTAGTAGTTATTATATGTAATGTTTTAGGGAAACGATGATGATATGTGCGGTGATCAAAATCATTGTTCATTTTCATGCTTAGCTTGCTGGTCTTATCGTAACACTTTTGCTGAGAGACCATGATCATTGTGTAGTGGTTTTGTAGTAGTAGCAGCGTTATTTGTACTTTAGAACGCTGTAGACCAAATTTAATAGCATAAAGAATACAATTGCTTTGACCAAAAATTATGATGCTTTTTTGTTCTTCAATCTAATTCATCAGTTCATTCTATAAACAAGTCAAGTCAGTCAGCGACTGCATGAGTTTGCATGAAGGCATCATCACCCATCACCAGTAACAAATCATATATCATTGTGCTGAAAAAGTAAAATTGGTGGTGTTGACTTGATAATAGTAGAGGCATAATAATTGTTGTGAGTAAATAGCAATACGGTGGTGGTTGTGGTGTGATAAGATGACGGTAGTGGTGGTCGTATAAATTCATGGCTGGACAAGAGCAAATTGAAATGGTCTATGTCTAATTAGTAAAATTATTCATTAGCGGCAGTTTAGATGGCTACTCTAAATTTTATCTAGAAATTAGTCCAGTTTTCAATGTGGTTGTGAAAATCCTTAAAATTGCTGTTTAAAAAAATAAAGTGTGTTACAGGTCATTAAATTTGGAAAGATGTTTTAAAATGTTTATGCATTAATGCGTACTTGTGTGGAACTCGTAAGCATTTTGTAAAACTGTTTATGAGTTTTTAACGAACGTGTTTAAAAAGACATAAAAGAAACTTTACGACTATTGTGGGGAAATATTGTACTAGTGAAAAGAGAATGGGGTAATGTGTGATTTTATGTGCAAAAATGTAATGGGATTGAAAATAAACCAACAAAATTTTTTACGGGTTCGTTGGGAAAAGTCAGTTTAAAACCTTCAACAAAACTTGGGGTATAATGGAGCAATAACAAAGAATCCATTTTTTAATGTTGATTTGCCTTTCGTATTGAAAATTCATGAAAATGAAAAGCCATGAATGGTTACACAACTAAACGATATCTTTTGAGTTGAATAGGTATTGCCAATGGTGCAAACTGAAAATTTGCTAACCTATCACTGAACTCAGTCTAACCTAAACTGGGCAATTAATTAAGTTTTACTGACATGTGCCTGAAAAACATGCGGATCTGTCGCCGGTGAAAGTGCACTGTACTTTGGTGTATAGTGTAGAAGTGGTTACTTAGCTTTAATAGTCTCTACATTTTTTAAAGAATTCGTATTGATGGTATTCAACAAAAAGAAAAAAATGTCACCAAAAAATTCTAAGCAGAACACGCAAGAAAATGAATGTTGGTGGACAGAGCAAGCCGTCACGATGGCTTTAACGGAGCATCCAGGAGAGTTGACAAGAACAGGAAGTCCCTACTTTCTTTGCTCCGTTTTACCAAACCATTGGCGATCCAACAAGACACTACCTGTTGCATTCAAGGTATTCAACTTATAAGTTCAATTTGGTCTTTTTAGTGATTACGAAATGTCAACTTTCTCTAAACCTTATATATTCGGAGTGAGGGCATAGCCGACTTTTCAACAATAATAAAAATGCAGAGAAATAAATTTATAATATACATACGTAAAATAATTATCTGATCTACAGATTCTGACAATTTTTCTGATTTATCATTGAGTANAATAAAAATGCAGAGAAATAAATTTATAATATACATACGTAAAATAATTATCTGATCTGCAGATTCTGACAATTTTTCTGATTTATCATTGAGTATTTGCTGTTTGTTACTGTTAAGGTTTTAACTGCGAGAATTACCAAATGTTAATCATATTAAACCTTATAATTTTGCAGTTAACTCCTACAAAATTCTGTTCAATAGATATAATGACCAAGACTATGCTAATCATATTGTGTTATAAAATCCAAAATTTTGCTAACAATCACAACCAGAGATATACTAGAATATCTTGAATATCATTGATCACAACATTTTGTGTTTTTTTTTTAATTTTTAAATTTTTGAAACTTACCAGGGAAAAGCTTTACGTTGACGATATCGATTCAAACATCGCCTCCGCAGGTTGCAACTTACATAAAAGCCATCAAAGTTACTGTGGATGGACCCAGGGAGCCTCGATCTAAAACTAGTAAGCTACCATAAACCACAGACCTTCTTTTCTAGAAATTTAAGCTTTTACGTTTTCATGGTCATTCTTTTGCATTGGCAAAATTGTCCCCATTCATTCAAGTACATACATGCATAGAGCATAATCATCCTAAAAGTTTTGCAAGCATGGGTTAGAAAACTTACTACTACATAGCAGTATTAAATGTTATGTACATGACTAATTGTCATTATAACTATACATATTTATCCTTCATTGTTGTAGTTTAGGGCACACTGAAAAAAAATAGTTCTAAATATTTCTTACATAAATTTATTTTAAAATTTCATGTGCATACTACTATTGCAATGACAAAAAAAATCAAAAGAATTGTTTAACATGATCCGTTGTCAAAATATTTTTTTGTCACACAAATCATTTCAAGAAATCCATAACTGGTGATCGTAACAAATTTCTTTCAGGCGCTATTGTATAATTTGTGAAATTGCTAAAGATGGCGATGTCGCACGATTTCGATTCATATATTGTCAATTGCAATTGTGTTTTTGACAAGTGCGACCAATGCTCACTTAGAAATTTGTATGCATAACAGCTTGCAATCAAATCAAACATAATGCTATTTGAAAATATATATATTAGGTACATGTTTAAAACACGTATCGTTTATCTTCATGATGTACACTTACCTGCTACAAGTGATCATGTCAAGTAAGGTGTTTTCAAATGACAGCGTACATGATGGTAAAACTGAAATCTTGCTGTTAGTGAATGAAGCTTGTAAGAATAACATGCGCGAGTGTAGTGCAGTAGTAGTAATATAGTAAAAGAAATTATAATTGTACAACACCGTGTGATGCAAATTGGTACGGGTACATGGTACATGAAAGAAATTCAAAAGAGGGAAGAAAGGCGAGAAAATTGAAATTCCCATGACCAAAACATATTATTTTTCTTTCCGTCATTGTCATTGCATTCGATGAGAACAAGACACGAGGGAGCAGAAAATACAAATTCTCTCGACATATTCATTCCGTTTGCAATGTATACCTTATATACTCTCTATATGCAGTCATTTATCCTATCATTCGCTATTAATAGCGCAGCAGCAAGGGAATTCGCTTATTCGGCTTTTGATAATTTGACAAATTATCGACGATAATTTTCTGATGATAATGATAACAATGATGATTCGTATTCAACATAATAAAGCTAAAAATGCTTTTCAACGAAAAGTATTTTTTTTGTATCCGTATCAAGTATCAATATATTATGATTGCACAGTCATTGCATTCAGTATACGGTAAGCCATAGGGGTAGGCGCATTCGGTTAGCTAGTTTTCAAAGAAATTTCACCCCTCCTCTTAAGTTCTTCTCCGACTTGGTTCCGACAGTAGCATTACATCATGCCTAATAACCTTTCGCTGTGACCAGACGGAGCCCTAATCAAAGAATGTTCTCAAGCAAGAACGTTTAATATCTCGTTGTTTTTCTTCAAGTTTGTTTCTCTACTAGAAGATGTAGCAGCGACTTCCTGTTTTACAATGATAGATGCCGAGCATGATGCAGCTGATTATGATTATATACCCAAAAAAATATCAATCTACCCTTTCAGGTAGCTCAGACGCAGTAGTAATAATAGTGCGGACAAGATCTTTATTCAAGTTTCATTAAAAATATTATATGCATCATTACTAGAAAACTGCATACATTTAAATTCAACTGTTTCTGGCTGACTGGAGCTACGACCTGTTGTTTGCAGGTCATTTAAAACATTTTTAAAGCCATAAGAACGAAAAGAAACAACCAGCAGCAGTTTAGTGGTTTTTCATGTTCAGGTTGCCCCAAAACGTTGTTGTATTGAAACGAATAAACAGTTTGATCTTTCTCCTACATGCCATTTTAAATGATATTAATGGCAAAATAATGAATAATCAATTTGCGATAAAATTGCACAAAACGCTACTTTTGTAACCAGAAAAACAGTTGTTTTCTCACCACGACACACTACTTTTGTGTAAGTTTATACAAAGGAATTCCTCATTGTTTTGTTGCGTACCATGTCAATTCAACGCATCGATTCTCCTCCTTTTCTCCTCCAATAAAAATAATCGTAAACAACATGACAAAACTTTAACTGCTGCCGGGGAGAGAAAAACAGGTGTAAAGCCGCAGTATTGTTACGCTATACGCAAGGCAAGTCAGCTATGTCATTATTTTTGTAAAGTGTACAATCGGTACAAACACATGTACTCTTTACCGTACGCTTTTTCCCGTCTCGTTCGACAAAAATGGAAGAAAGTCTCTGCTTGGCAAGAAAGAAAAAAAATAAAGTTGGAGATATAGAGAAACACAGAATTATCATCATCATCAGAACTGAATAGGTCTCGGTCGGTCTCACAATTTTATAACGACACGACAAGCAAGGCAAATCATCATCCATCGTCATCATCATCATTTATTTGCTACATCAGAGTAGTAGAGAAACAAGCAACATAATAATATCCTTATTTTTACACACTTTGGACGATATATTCATGTAAAATTAGGATGATAATCATGACGATGATCACGGTGATGACAAGAAAAAAAGAGGAAAGAGGGTTGATTTTCTGATTTCTTCTCTCGTATATATCTCTTCTTGATGATGATGAGTTGCTGACTTGGCTTTCATTCAGCGAAACGGTCTCGCTCATTCTGCTTGCCTCAATGCACTCATAACGCTCATCTCTCCTCCTCCTCCTACTCCTTCGTCGTCGTTGCTGTTATTATTATTGTTGTTGTTGTTGATGTGTTGTTGGCTGAGTGGAAAAATGCTCAGTTCATGGATTAAAAAGTTTTTAGTACAACAACAGCAACTAAAAAAAGAAAAATGAGAAAAAATGAGTTTGTCTTTGTTTTGCTTTTGATTCACTTACCTATTACCTATACATTTAGATGCAGGGAAAAGAAATGATATTTTTCTTCGGCTCGTATACACAACGTGAAATTCACGTCGGTTCATCTCTTTTCTCGCATTGGTTCCCCTGAAAATTTGTGTGTACATTGTTGACTGCCATGTTATGTATATGTTGAAATGTTGCATCTCTGCACAATAATTTTACTTGTATCACTCATACTTCTAAAAAAATGCAGTGCCTAGTAGTGCTGCTGTTACAACTTCCCAAGAAAATCTTCTATGATACTCCTTATTATTGTTTTTTTTACATGCGGTAGCAGCATCTGAGTATAAGAATAAGAATACACATTCGTCATCATTATCATCAAAGTCAGTGAACCTTGTCTACTACTTTATTTTACAGTAGTACCATCATCACAAAAATGTTCACTGAAAATCTCTTTCAACGTGAATAACTGTGTAACGATAGCGTGAATTTTAATGCAACAGCGCTACAGAGTTTTTCACTAAAAATTGGTCTAATCATCATCATCATTCTAAAACTTATCATTATTATTGGTTTGATCATTATCATCATCATTTTACTCACATGTCGCCAGCAAATGTCTGTATATTGAGACTGGTACTGCTAAAACTATACTTACTACTGAACTGATATTATTTGAGTTTTTCATTATTATTGGTTTGATCATTATCATCATCATTTTACTCACATGTCGCCAGCAAATGTCTGTATATTGAGACTGGTACTGCTAAAACTATACTTACTACTGAACTGATATTATTATATTATTTGAGTTTTATGACCCTGTAAGATACGACAAGTTTGTGCAAAATATATGAATGCGTCGAATATTGATGAGAACTATCAGAAGCTATCTGCCAAAAATATTATGTCGATAATAGTAGTAATAATGTATCCATCCAGTGTGGATAATAAATGATTGAAATTTGATGGAAATATGCTGTATATGGAATGATATTATGAAATGAAATTACTTTACCATTTTTTGATATCCAGTTTTTGTTTTCTCACGCCGTGATAAATTTCAAGGTGTGAATTTAATATCAGTCAAGAGATCAATATGGCAAAATAACTTAAATCTAAGTCTTTATATACAGACAATTATAAATTGATCAAAATTCAAAAAAATTGATATCATTTTCATTTCAAACTATGATAGAAATACATGCGGAAGGTAGCTTCAGTTCAAAATTGGCCAATAAACAGGACACACGTTCTACCTCATCCATTCTAGGAGCATATTATGACTTCATTTAGGTGTCAGTCTCAGAGATCCCTATAATTATCCGGTTGATTTATGACCCATGCTTACATAAATACATCAACAACTTCAGGCAGATGCAAACGCAACAAATATTCCACCTGGCTTTGGCTTGTATATTGTCTTCTCACAATATCACAAATCTACCTGGTAAGGGTAGCCGTGTTGATCATTATTTTACAAATTACTCCATAATAGATGTACCACCATCAAAGTAGTCACCGACCCGAACTGATTATGATAGTGATAAGCAATAAGTATCTTAATGCATCCTTTTGTTTTTCTATTTTCTC
>JAHZMZ010002979.1:0-13197 GCA_027743805.1 Lepidocyrtoides sp. E14 | reverse complement strand
GGAAAATAGTCCTCTAAATTTAGTCCGCAGAAAAATAGGAAACGGGAAAATAGTCCGGATCCCAATGCAAAGAGTTTTTATAGTGTTAAGCAATGAAATAGTAGATGAGAGTGTAGGCAGGGCGGTTGGATGAGAAACAAGACAATTTTTTACGGAAAACTCCCATTTTTCCTAGTTAGTCCCACAGCTCGTCCATATATTTATTTTTTAGTGGAAAGAGGAGAAATGAGAAGTAGAAAATGAAAGACACACAGTAGCACAAGCACACATTCACTTTCCCTCTTTCTCTCTCGTGGGACTACCATAGTACTTTCTCTTTTGGAACCAGAAACGATAGGAAAATGAGAAATATCATTGGACTAAAACCAAGCAAATGCACGGTCTCTGGACTAAAGTCATCATTGAGCAGAAAAGCGAATTTCTCTCCTTTCCCCAAAATATATGGTAGTTGGGTTGTTGGGCATAAAGAAAACCACGTTGACTGAATCTATAAAGTGAACCTATAGAGTATTTGGAATGCATGGCATGATCCAGCTTGGTTTTGTTTCTTGTTTGAGCGAACGAGCCACTAAGTTGCAGTTATGTTCTGTTTGGCCGTTCAATTTGTTCGGTCCTTGTTGTTGTTGTTCTTTGTAGTTGTTTCAGTAGAAAAAAAATAAAGCAAACTACTATGATTGCTTTTGGTTGACTAGAAGTAGAGAAAGAGGAGAAGAAGAAAAAGAATAGAGAGAAAACGGATGGAGAAAGATGACGATAGATCTATCCGCTTTATCCGAGCCAAAGAGAGTAACAGTGAACAGAGCATAAAGGGAGCAAGGCTTGTCTAGGCACTGAATAATTGATGAGATTGCTGAAAACGTTGTTGGTTGGTGTGTTTACAGTTCAAGTATGTACCATTATTACTGGTGTTGTTTTCTATCAATTTCAACAAAAAAAAATAATTCAAGTAAGTATGCAAAAATGGACTTTGGTATAGTCTGCTAACTTCTATTTTTCCCGCTTGTTGTAACAATGCAGCAACGCAAAGGGAAAACTAATCGTCCTGTTCTCTTCTTGCAAACCAACCAACAACTCAAATTACCTTTCATTCTTTGTTTTTTTTCAGTGGTTTGGTTTTTGTCCATGAGAAGAGTAACAGGAAGAAAAATTATTTGCTTTTTTAGGGAAAATAGTTCATGGACAGTATCATTCGTTTTGTCTGTTTGCCTGCTTGCTGCTCTTTCACTGAAAATTTTTTGTGGTGAAATGGTAGCAAATATGCAAGCAAAACTTGTTTCTCGTCCTTCTCTTTCCTTTTTTTTGGCATTGCAAGCGGGGAAAAAAAGTTTATGGGGCTGCCCGTCAGCATACATAAATAGTACCAACTTTTACTAAAGCAAGTTAAGCGGAGACAAAAGAGTGAAATATGTATTTACTTAAGCAAATAGTAGAGCTAGTAGAGTAGTATTAAGGTGTGTCTGCTGCTTCTGACTCACTCATAAAATGTATTATGACAGTGGCATTAGAGATAGGCAGGCAAGGCTATATGCAAAAATTATTGCCATCTGAAACCTAAACCGCTGCTGCCTCTATACCTGTTCATTTATATGAACGTGAGTATATACACGATAAGGAAGAAGCTTAACCTTTCTCCCTGGAGTGTTTCTGCAGCATGGCAGCAAATACATAGTAGATTTTTGTCTTATCGCGGTTTTACCCTAATTTATTATTACCATTATTGCACAAATGTACATATGTACATGTACCTCTCCACTACTGGCTAGGTTGAGCCACTTTTTGCATATTTAATATGTATGCATGGTTTAGTGCGGTTTTGACGTATGACATATTTTAGTTTTGCGGTTTTTAGATGATGGCATTTTAGTATTAATTTGAACATTTATTTGTTTTCTCCGAGTTTTGACATTATTATATAAAGCTTGTCACATCATGTATAGTTTCTACTATTTTGCTACTGGCAACAATGACGTGGCGCTGAGTGCCGTTTTTACATGTACACATTTTACTTTATTACTTTTTACTCGTTTTCAGTACACGTGATGATGATAACTTTTGTAGCAGTTCATTTGGAAATTTTTTACTCTGAATATTTTATACTTTTGGAGAGAAATGCGTGTATGTACGCAGAGTACAGTTTCTCATTCCACCTGTTTTATTGTTTTTTCTTTGTTCTGGCACTGGTTTGTTCCGTCTACATCGCACGTTTCTACAATGTGTGCAGATGTATGTAAAAAGGAATAATATTGTATGCTTCGATATGCGTGGGCGGAAGGAAGATATCGATGATGATGATGATAAGATGAGATGGCAAGCTGTAAAATAAAACAACGGGAGAGAAAAGTAGAGTTTAAATGTTGAATAATATTCATAAAAAGCAGTAGGGTGGATACAAGAAACGTAGATAGAGGAGTAGTAAAATATCCTAGAGTTGTTTAGTTTGTTACTCTGAAAAAAAAACTTTCTCTTTGCCATAGCTCCTTCAAATTGAAAAGGAGAGGCAAAGTTGAGTGAGCGAGTATGAGGGAGGAAAAAGGCGTGAGTGAATTTGTGAGTGAATATCTGTCTGCGTGTATCCTTCCTCTGCACTTTTTTACAGCTCCACACTGCTGTCCCATTATTTTCAATGTTTTGTAGCTGGTTTTATTCAACTTGTCAGATTTACGAGGTGACTGCAAAATCCTCCTCGAGTGCTAAATAACATTGAATTTCTGCACTGTTTTACAGCTCCACACTGCTGTCCCATTATTTTCAATGTTTTGTAGCTGGTTTTATTCAACTTGTCAGATTTACGAGGTGACTGCAAAATCCTCCTCGAGTGCTAAATAACATTGAATGAGAAAATTGGACTCAAGTTACTTTGGAGTGGAATGAATAAAATGGGAGGGAGGTACAGGTAGGTAGAAGAGCGACAGTTAGGAAAACTCGATTTTTGTTTTGGCTCAAAGAAAATGGAAGGATGATTATGAGAAGAGAAGAAAGCGGTACAGTATATAGCGTACAATGCAATAAGAGAAAAATAAATTGGTAGGGGGTACGGAGAAACGCATGTTCACCGTAAAACATCCAATAGCAGCATGGCTGTGTTTAGAAAATATATATATTCAATAAATTATATTTTGCTTAGTTTGATCTTGTTTTTTTGAAAACGGGTTCAAGTTAAAAGCTTTACGGTGAGTGAGCAGTAAAGAAAACTAGAAACAGAAAGGGATAAGCTCTTCTTCTTGTTACTTACTTACGTCAGCATTATTACTACCTCTTCATCTAGGCATTTATTACAAGAATATCGATTTTTTGTCTATTGGACGTAAATATTGGCTATTGCCTAGCTAGGCCTGCACTTTATGTGTTTCTGTCGGTCCGTAATGGCAAAAGTGGTGGTGGTGGTGGTAGCATTATTGTATAGTTTATTGATTAGCAACATCAGAAGAACAGTCAGTCTGCTTTTACCATATTTGCTCGACCTCAGGCTGAGTCCAGTTCAGTGCAACAAGGCAGGGCGGTAGCAGCAGCAAAGAAGAAGAAAGAGGAAAATTATTATCTCTTATTCCCATATTGGTGATCACTACTTTAGACATTCAATTGCCACACTGCACTGCCACTTCCACCTCCACCACCACCTAAATTACTGCTTTCTCAAGTTAACTCTCTCTCTCTCTACATCTCTCTATCTCACCAATTTCCTTTTATTGGCAAAAAAATAACTTGTGTGCTGAGCAAGATGATGCTGATCTTGAAGTTAAGTAGACTGTTGTAGTGGAGTGTAGCAGCATCTCGAGGGAACGGTAACTTGTTAAATGCCAGTTAAACCTGTCATTTTCAAACTTTAGATATAATTTTTGTTTAGGTGTATGACTGGAGTACAAATAAATTTGCTGAGATGATAATGCGAGTTGGCATTCACCCCCACGTTAAATTCTACTACTACTGCCACCGCCCAAAAAAGCGGATATTGCATGCATTATTTAACAATGATAGTGTAATTTGCTGTAAATAAGATGTGTGTTTACGTTAGAAAGGAAGAAGAATGCCGTTTGATTGTGTAATATGATAGTTCATCTGATTCATCGGATTTCCTTCCTATTATTCGTATCAGGGAAAGGGAAAAGCGAGATAGAAATATCAGTTTCTATGCTTTGCTTTGATCTCATCGGATATTGCGTTGGCGTTGAATTGTCATTGATTTTCTTAGGTTTCATTGCATTACAGTTGGTTCTCCAATTATATTATGTGACAAGGCTTTGCATTGTAAAACACAAATTGTTTGAAAAACAGTAAAAAAAAGCTTACAATACCTAGTTATATGACTCGACCAAGGTTAAAGTTCAAAAACTGAGTAATAAGGAAGACATTCATATAAGCTTACCTAATCAAATACTATGCAACAAATTCATGGCTGTGAGTATGAATGAATGAATTGAGTGCTTCATGCTTTTTTGTAAACACAAGCCTGCTTTTTAAATTTTTTATTTGACAACTACAATTTAGCATAATAACGGACGGTAACGGAAGACGGAACAAAAGATGGCGATAATAAAAAGAAGGGCAGAGGGGGAATATCCGCTTAGAATTTTCCACTTTAATAACTTTGCTGTGAATGAGGCTGTTTGCAATGAAAAGATGATACGCTATCCGGATTTTTATATTCATTCGTCTTGGCGTATCTTGTGCTCATCTCCATAATCATGATTCCATATCGTAGCAAAATCATATCTATCCATAACATTTTACCCTTTTTCAGCAGCAGCACATGCAAGAAGCGCAACGAAGCGTTTAAGTGACTGCGTCATATGAATGACATTAGCAATTCAGCTTTTTTGAACTGTAACTTAACTAGCTTTTATGCATGCAGCAAGAAAAAAAAATCATTGTCGTGTCATCAACATCATTTAAAGTTATGTGTTTTTGGGTTGGATGAATTGAATTAGAAGAAACTTTTTTGTACTGATTTTTTGTTTATAAATCTGTCAAAAGAAACGCTCTTCCTCTCCACCCACCACACTAACTACTATATCTACTACCTACGTAAATGCTCAATTGAATTAAAATGTTCATCTGTCTCTGCTCACGGCTCAAAGTTTTTCATAAAGATTCCTTTAATGGAAATATTGGCAAGTTATGCAAACTGCGACACAATCTTGCACTACGACTGTACAGCCAAAATGTCATCTTCCATTAATACAAATGCATAAAATGAAAAATACACAGCATATGGATATCATTATAATGTGGGAACGCGAAAAAAATAGGTTGCGAATTGCATCATCATCATCATCATCGTGTTCCTCTTTAGATTACAAAACAAGCAATTTAATCGATTTTTCTTTCATTCATCTGCTTTGTCGCTATTTTTGGCTTTCTTGAATAAAACATAAAGATGTAAAGTTCACCGGGTATAAAAATAGGTCGTTTTCTTGGAATCTATGTATTTGGTTTTTGAAACATCAAGAGAGCTTTATAACTTGATAAGAAATGTGTCAGGTCACAAACTTCACAGACACATTGGATTGGACAGCAGTGGTAGTGGAAGAGGAAAGTAGACCAAAATTACACATAGATCGAATTGAACTGTGTGTGACTTTTGATATTGTGTGCTTCTTCTTGATGACTTGAGCGGTGAATTTTGCCGTGCCACAAATCTGTCTAAAATAAAAGCTGATGTCATTCAAAGAGCGCTGGTGTATAAAACAGGGGCCCAGTGTGATAAGCAGAAATTCCCAACAGAACAATGCATTACGAAATATCAAGTTGACGCTTTATTTTGTATGGAAATGTAAAATGTAGTGTGCAGAAAAACGAAAAAAAATTCAACCGTAAAAAGGCAATGCAATATATATGCAATCCAATATATCTCATCTCATTTTCCGTTTGTTTAAATTATTACAGTGGTGGTGTACAGAGAATGACATGACCACAAATATGTGGAGATCAAGATATTACGTGGCATGTTTGTTTTGCTGGATGTAGGGAAACTTGTTTTTTGAAGGCTTTGATTTCACACTGCTGATCTAGTGATCTGATGTCATCATCAAAGCATGCTTCAAGATATGACGTGGCATGTTTGTTTTGCTGGATGTAGGGAAACTTGTTTTTTGAAGGCTTTGATTTCACACTGCTGATCTAGTGATCTGATGTCATCATCAAAGCATGCTGTAGTATGCATGCACGAGAGAAAGAAATATGAGATGACGATATGAGGCTGAGACTAGACGTGATTTAGGGATTTGCAACTTTTATTTTATGGATGATCATCAATTGAACGGAAATAAAAGTGATGAGGATTTGATGATTTTTGCCATTTTGATTTTACTTTGATGACTTTAGTCAGCTGAAAAGGTTTGTAAAGTTCAAAAGATTTTATCCCGAGAGTTGAAAGTACGTATGAATTTTTCATGGCAGAAGATGGGCTAGTGATATTGTTTATTATTATTATTATTATTATTATTATTTTACTTTAAAAAAAGGCCACTGTGCGTTATGTTGAGTATTGAGTACTGAGCTTATGGTATTTTCACAAAGAGAAACAACTATGTGGACTGTTGGTTGATTTCAAAGTATTTTCTCATTTACCACTACTACTACTACACATTACCTATAATATGTATCACGTACGTATCCCACAGTTGATTTTGAAAGACCCACGAAAGAAGATTACAATTTTTTGGCATCTCTTCTCATGCGTTGATGTTGCGGATAGTCATTATCACGTTGTTTGGTTGGTTCTTACGATGATGTGGTGTGTTTTTGGTAACGGCTGTAATGATTAGAATGATGATGACGAAAAACGAAAATGCAACCAAAAACTGTTCATGATGATCATGCCTAAATAGTCACCTACGTACTATGTTCGTACAAGTAGAAAGCCTACTGTACTGTAAATACATGCTATACAATAATCATAATCACTTGCATATGCGAACAGCACAACAACAAACAGACTCTCCACCACACACTTACTTCATCATCATACCGTTTTTGTACGTACTGTCTGTACTATATAATCAAAACATCATCATCAGAAAGGAAAAGAAAGAAGGAAGGTTGATTGACCGACCGAACCAACCAAGATAAACTGTATGAAGCAAGAAGAAAATTGTTACGCCAAGTAAGTAAATCGTCTACATTTTTTGTAAATGCAATGCAAGATACATGTAGACAACTAAAAACGCACACAAAACAACAAACCAAACGGGCTTCTTCATCATTTAAAAAAAAACAAATTATGCATGCAGTATATGTTTTTAACCTGCATACTGAAAAATGTAAAACAAAACTTCAAAAATATTCGTTTTCTTCATTTTTTTCATCTTCATGTTTTTAGCAGAATATTTTCCCCCAGTACACCTATGCATGTACCTTATCAACACTACGTACTATTATTATTCATTGTGCGAATTCGCTTCATTGTCTTTTGTATATGTTGTGTTTCGTTTTGTTGCCGTTTCGTGAAGGAGAAAGGTTTACACCCTATTGAATTATATGTGTGATTACCCTTTTTGCAAGTTCACTCTCCAGCTCCTCAACAGAATCTTATATAATAGTAATAATATCTCATGTATGAGAAGAAAGAGCATGTCAGCAATGCCAGACCGACAGGTACGTACACATTTTACCCGTACCTGACATGAAATGTTTTCACCATGTTTTGTTTTCTCAAGGGATTTCCTTTAGATCAATTTTCTTGCTGTTCAATAGTAGTTGTATTTTTTCGTTGCACTTTGTCATATCATCATCCGCATCAACTTTCGTCGTCGTCATCATATCACCTACGGCCCTTTCAATTTATCTGTGAAAAAATAAAATGTGCATCAAAACTGTATCCAAAGTCAAACATAAAAATATTACAGCATGTTCTACAATGCCTCTTTTTTGTGACGATGATTCATGGTTTAGTTGTGGGTAAAGTGCAAAGCAAATATTTTATTTAATCGATACATACAAGAAGGCATATCGTGCTGTCGTCGTTGCCATGTCATGTTTTCTACACTTTTAGGTAATTTTGGGTAAGAAAAAAAATTGGGTGTTTTTATGGATTTTTCATGAGAGATTTCCTCCTTTGCAACAACAGCAGTAGAAGTATATTGTACGCAACGAACCTGTCATGTTTTTGGCTGATGTGTTGTATAAATTGTTGTTATTTCAGTTCCCTCAGAAACTACTTTGCATGTTTTATCTACAAAACACCTCCCATTTCATTAGTTTTTTTTATTTTGTAGGGGCACGACAAAATTGTGCATATATAAGCAAATTGCTCTGCAGTTAAAGTTGGCACTGGCAGTTGTTGTAGTAGAAGTAAACGATTTTAACAAGAAATACGCATCCATTTCGGTCACTATTTTCTATTTTGCTGCTGGTAGTGTTGGTGCTTTAAGATATTTACAAAATGAAATAAGAAAAAAGTACATGCATAATATAAAAAGGAGGTGGCTCTAATAGTTAGTGTAGTAGATGGAAATTCGAATGGGTAAAGTGTTGCTGTTGGGCTGAATCACTGAAGAAGTCTATTAAGAATGAAACAGCTGCAACAGCTGTATAACACGTCGCAGCAGATAAACTTTTGTTGGATAATCGTCTTCAGGATATTTTAGAATGCTTAATGTGATGATAATGTTGAGAGAAAATGGCAATAAATTCTTTTGCTAAGCTAATAATAATAAAAAAAACTACTGTGTTTTACAATTTCCATGTGTATGCAAAAACAATTTTGCTTAGCATAAGTACAAAAGAAAGGATTGTATTGTATTGCACGCATTAAGTCTTTATATTATGATTCTCCTTGTCCTTGAAGACGACAAGGAGAAAAAGTATTTCTTACTTGTCCAGCTGAGATTTTAACGATAGAATAAAAAAAGGAGAAGGAGGATGAGAATCCTACTCAGTTTTCGTGACACAATGCAATAGTCTGTAAAAATGTAATTTTGCATGCATGCCTACGTACACAGAGTACACATGCATAATATTATGAAGAAACATGGTAAAAATGGTTTTTATTGCCAAAGTGAATGAGATTGGCGTGTACCTATGTACGTATGTATGTAGTTGTGTCGTAGTATTGTATACACATGTACAGATAGTTGTACGTGTATGAACTACGAACGTACCCAAGATCAAATATTTTTTTCATGAATGATCTTGGCACAAAATAGTAAAAAAATAGACTGTAGGAACAACATGGTAAAGGAGAAAAAGAAAATGATCATGTTCACCAAAACACACAGGTCATATAATAATATGCTTGTTTGGTTAGTTTACATGGCAAGGTTTTCTTTTGCTATAGTCTGGCGTGTAGGATCCATCTTTTTACAAAGTGACGATGGACGACAATAACAAAATAACAACAGCAAAAGTAGTTGTTGTAGCAGCGCCAGTATCAAAAACTCAAAGAGAAACTAGCCAGCAGGGAGTGATTGTATAATGTAATCGAATTATAGAATGGAATGAGAAGAGTTGTGGCCATGGCACCACACAACTGAACTCTAGCCTCCTAAGAAAATTTTTGTTAATAGTAAAGTCAAGTTACTTTTCGTCTCTGTGCCTCCGAATGCCTGCGTATCGTATATATAAATATGTTTTTTTGGGGACTGGCCAAACAGTACACTTGGGTGTTCTTCAAGAAGACCAAGAGAATCAACAAGAATGAAAATTTTTGGGGGAAGAAGAAGACGGAGAACTGGTGTGCATGCAAAGAGATGTAGTAGTAGCAGTAGTAAATAAACCGGCTTCGGCTTGCTTAAATAGAAAAACTTTGTAATAATTCTGATGTGTCCTGCCTGACTTGCTATTGCTGTTCCCTTACACTGCACTACCCAGTTTCTCTTTTTTTAATTCACGAAAAGGAATGTGATCTTTTAATCTTCTTGATGATGATGATGGTGGGGTACCTTACAAAAGTTTAGTAAAGGAGAAATTCCTATCGCATAACTTTTAAAGACAATTTTTGGAACTGGAAAGGGACACTTGTCGAAAAAGTTTGTATTGTTAGATGGATAGCAGCGTCCCAGCCTTTGAAATATTGTGAATGGAGAGGCAAATGGAAAAAAGTTGAAGATGAAAGGGTTGTTGTAGTATACTACTTTACATTGCAATTCAAAAACTTCAGCCTGTTTCTTGAGTATGTTATATGTAATGTATAGTGGGTACTTTGACTAAACTTCAGTAAATAAAAAATAAGCAAAAGAAGGAATAATACTGTGCACAAAGGAATCTGCAGGGTTTTGTATGATGATGATAACCATTATTATCAACGAAGATCAAAGAGAGAAACTGTACAGTGGTACTGTACCACTGGTACATTAAAGGCCTTTTAACAATCAAAGCGGAGGATTTAAAGGATGGATGGATATAGAGCCAGAGACCAGAGAGACATTATTTTTCCCTTAAAAATGACCTCCGGCTGCTGCTTACCAATCTACATACTTAATATTAAAGTGTATGCTTTACAAAAATGAGTTGGTTTTTGGGTATGATGTGATGGTATGATGATGGTGTTGGTAGAAAACACCTTCAAAATTCCTGCTATTGTATTTGCTACGCGAGAGAAGATCAGGTAATATCATTATTATGAAATGAGTAGCCCCCTTTTTCTACTTCTTATTCCATGCATGTTTTTGTAGCAGTGGTAATAATGCAGCATTAATGATTCAACACGTACAGCAGCAGTAGTAGAACAACCATTCTACCTTGCTAGAATGATCCTCTCGTCTCCTCTCAATGTTCCTTCAAATGTGAACCCTCTCTTGTCTACTCTCAATAAAAATTACCTGATGAGGAGGACGATGAATGCTGGCATGGTTGTTGTTTAGTTTACTGCCTCTGGCTCTCTGTGGTCTCTATAGTCTAACTCACTTATGTTCTCTCTCTCTCTCATCTTACTCACATCACCACGGCAGCTCTACAGATATTGTGAAGTGGAATTAGGGATGCTGATTGTTGAGGTGTAGGAAGACAGAAAAAGAAGAGGAAGACACGCAATGCATGTAATGAAATTTGTTATCATGCCATGTAGAAAGGTCGATTGCCAGAAGGCTTGTTTTTACCTGTCTATATTGTTGGGTTGGGACTATGTGGCATACATACATACCTTAAAATTGTAGAGCAAAGTCGTCATCATGAGAAGAATAATGTTGTGTTGATGATGGTCGTAATGGCGACGACGATGATGATGATGATAATGATGACGATAGAAAAGAAGATGATGATCATGTACTGCTAGATTTGGACAAAAGAGCGACTATGACTATTACTGTTGCACAGCACTTCACTTGACAGGTCTTCGACCATCCATGTACCATGTATTTATAATGAATGCCAATCCAACAAAGATGCAAAGGTATTAACAGAGAGAACCAAGATGACTCCGATGGAATGGATGGTTATAATGTTTTTTTCAAATTTAAAAACAAGTTTGTATTTCCAAATAAAGGTAGTTGCAGTCAGAGGCAATACCTGTGATGTATATTTGGTATGTGTATAGGAATGTATCTATATTGCCTTGAAGTTTTTGGATGGTTGAAATGTTGCTGCCGTTTGGCTTTACATATTATGTAGGTATATTTCTTGTACATAGTTGTTTGCTTATTACAATTATATAGGTATGTACTCACACATTTATAACAATGAATTTCATTACATTGTTGACCAGAGTTTTGGTGGTGGTGGTCGTGTATAAAATATTGCTCTTCTGTGACTAGGGATCCGGCTATTCCGGCTTTATTCTGGAGCTGGAACGGACAAAAATTGAACAATAAGAGTACTTCCTAAATAAAAATATTGTATTCTCCTCTTGAAACAAAAATTGTGTTGGTGCTGCTGATGATAATATGCCTTTACACAGTTGAAAATATTTTAAGGTAGGGAAGGAAGGGTAAAGGATCGGGAAAGAGAGATAGAGAGAAGTGAAAAAAGTGGTTCCGTGTTCCCTGCTTCTTTATTTTTATTATTTTTTATTCTGATCTTTTTCCCATCGTTAGAAACAACGTAGAAGGATTAGGATCATTTTCTGATCGTCATCATCATCATCATTGAAATACCTACATACCCACCTTATGTAGGTATAGTAGCTCTCCTCTCGTTGGAATGTTTAATGTTGCTGCTCTTTTTAAAGGGCCCTGAGAAAATATTTTCGGAGATCCCTTCGGGCCCATTTCTCACAATCACTCTTTTGTTCTCAAACTCAGTCACTCTCACAGTCTGCAATCAACGTAGTGAGTGATATTTTTAAAAGGGTGAGTGTGCGATTGTTAAGTAAAATTGTTGCTCCATGTTCTTTCGTTGACAATGAAAAGGAAAGAGCGGATGAACGAACGACAAAAGAAAAGTGAACGAACCGGAGTAGCATTAAGAGTGCTGAGCGAATTGCAAAAAAAACTTGTGAAAACTTTTGTTGTGCGCTGAAGGCGACAAAAGAACTTATTTTGAAATAGATACTTTACATTTTTTTTTTGCAAAAAAGGACAAAAAAAAAGTTTTTTTTTGTCTCAGGAGAAGAAGGAAAATTTTGGTTCGACTAGCAAAAGAAACGCTTTTGTGCCTGTGAAAATGTGAAATCGCTGAAAAAGAAGGACAAGCGGAGCAAAACAAGACGAAAAACAAAATGTTTTAGAATTTTGTTCGCTATCCTGCCATATATCTGTGTACGTTACATTGTACTTCGTTGCTGCCTTTTTTTCTATAAAGCGAAAAAAATGGTGGTGGTGACGATGCGGTGGTGTTGACGACGACGACGACGATGATGTTGATAATGAAAATGAAGAAAGAGATAATCAAGCGAGAAAAGGAGTTGGTGTAAAATACCTTGTAGGAGATTATGAATGTAGTAGGTAGTTCTACTACGGGCAGTTCTTGCCACTACTGAATTACTATGCAATCTTGGTCGCCGTCGTCATTAGCTCAGAAGCATTTTAGATTTTGATGTATGTGTGGTGTTGCTACGTGAAAAAGGTCTATTATCATCTTTTGCTCGGATCTCATTGTATCTTTGTCTATTTCTCGTCACTGGCTGTTGTGCGGCTCTCTCTCTCGCTAAACTTATTTAGCCAAAAACCAGTCAAAAGAAAGAGCCAGCAGCAGCATCAACAGCATTTTGTCTTTTACGATCATCAGAATAGAAAACAAGACGGTGTAGAAGAATAAAAAGAAAAATTGCGACAGAAAGAGCCCATTACACTCTCATCATCTCATTCTCACATCTGCATCTGCTGT
>JAHZMZ010002978.1:0-21333 GCA_027743805.1 Lepidocyrtoides sp. E14 | reverse complement strand
ACTTGTTTGTGTTAACCTTCAGGCCTATTTCTTTCACGAGATTAATCAGGTTGGTAAAATTACTTAGAACAGTGTCAGGTTTATCCGCCAAGTTGGAGTCATCCAGATACCATAAATTAAGTTCTGTATCTAGTTGTTTAACTATTGGGTGAATAGTTAAACTGAAAATCATTGGACCGCAAGGATTAATTAATTAATTAATAAAATTATCATTTTATCATTCTCATGCATTCTCCTCGTGCATTTAATTCATAGCTTCAAATCAAGTACGTTGCTTCTTAAAAATGCACTCATGATGACATGTCATGTCATGGAATTAATCATGTCGATTTACATAACAAAATAAGATTATTTGTGTAAAGTAAGCAAATTAGCAAATACTTATAAGTCGCATAATTTAGTAAATTAATCGGCTTATTATCTGAGTGTATCCTTGTTCCTGCATTTTGCCGATCCGTGGCTTATTCATGGGGGGGGGTAATTTTGCACAAGGCAAAGTGTTTTGTTAGTCTCCTCGTCTCCTTCTGCTATGCTGCATGCAAAAGTGGTAATTTTTGTGGCTGCATTTACAAATGCTTGTATCAATACAAGTGCGTGCGTATGTGCATTTTATGCTTCTTATCCTTAGCTCTACGGCTCCACATTCAAATTATTCGGTAAACACAACATTTGTTGTGTAGTCAGTGTAGTGGGTTGGTTTTACGCCAGCCTCGCTCCGCTAAGGCTTTATATATACACAGCTACATGCTATAGGGGACAGTGCCAGGCCAGTAAAAAAAACACCGGACTGGAGCATTGTTTGTGAAACGCACACGACCTTAGATGATGATTAATTTGTTTGCAGTGACATAGCGGTCACAATTTCGATGTAATAAGTGAATAATTAATCGATTTTGCTGTAATTTATTTCATTTAATTATCAGCCTCTTTATTACCTTCGGTCCACCGTAAACAGCGTCAATCAGCCGGTTTTTGTGGTCAACGGTGGGAGATGAATGCTACTGAATGCCAACATAACTGTTAAAAGACGTGCAGTTGCAGTTCAGTCATACTAAAGTTAAAATTAAAGTATTTCATCACAGGACGGACTCCGGGACTAAGTTAGATTTAAACTTGCCGATTCCTTTTCCAGATTTTGGTCATTTTCTACCGTTTGGTGTACTTGGTGTTATTATTAGAATTTTTACTGTTTAACGTCCTACTCTCAGCACTAATTCAAAACAAATAATCAAAATGTCAACAGACGTTATAACAAATTTAACTGGAAGTTTGGATGCCGAACTAGAGAAAGCTCGTGCCACTCTTCGTGAGGTGGATGATGGAATTAAAAAACTCTTTGGTAAAGAGAACACCGCAGATGTGAATTTTGGAAATAACAGCAGGTAATAATTATTAGTGTATCGCAAGGACTTTTTTTACTGACATTTCAACTAACTTTATGGAACTGATCTTTATAAGAAATCGGCCAGCTAGAAACAGTCAAGATTATGGGGACAATCATTTCAGTAATGAACGCGGGAGAAGGCGAAGGACTGAGGACTATGATGTCGCAGAACCTTTGGACAAAAGACTACGCTTGGATGGAAACTCGATAGGAAAAGGTTCGCCAATGGTAATTGGTCCAAGAATACGACCACGACTAAGCAGTGAAGATGAAGAGCATCGTGGTGGTAGTGGAAGAAGAGTAAGTGCATACATAGTTCAAAATAAATCATGTTGCAGGCGCACGGTTACGCACCGTTAGTATTTATGTTTGATGATCATTATGATACAGCTCCAATCTCGAGTAGTGTCGTCTGGAAAGGAAAAGTCAAGAGAAGAGGTTTTAGCCGAACAGAGATCGGACAAGAAAGGTCGAGACAGAAACAAACGAATGTTTGGCGCCTTATTGGGAACATTACAAAGATTCAAACAAGAAGAAACCAAGTTGAAAGATAAGGTCAGTTTCTATTAGGGGTATTAGGATGTATTAAAACATTTTTGGGGTCAAATGATTCGTCATCACTCCAAAGTGTACATTTTGGTTTTTAGGAAGATAAGCGGGCCCAAATAGAAGCTAAACTTGATGAAGCTGCTAAGAAGGAACGAGATGAGGTTAGAACGAAACGTCAGCAACTAATCAAAGAAAGAAAACTCAGAATAACGGAGATTAAGAGACTGGAAATCAAGAGGAACCGCTTGGCTGATGTAAGATGTCATCCATCCCGTCCTAATGTTTTGTTTATGTTGATGATTGAAAATTTGATAGCTAGTTATACATTTAAAGATTTTTATTACTATTCTTTGCTAGCTGGCAGTTTGGGAAGATAAAACCAGGTATTTAGCAAATTTCATCAGAACAGAGGCCAAACCCCACATTTTTTACATGCCCAAAAAGCTGAATCCTATCATGGAGTGTCGCCTGGAGCAGTCAAAGCAATATGTAACCGAATTAATTGCCAGTAAGAGGAAGCTAGTGTTGGAAGATTTGGAGGACTTTGAGCAAAGAAGTAAACGGTACTGGGAAAGACGGCTGGATGGTCGTGAGACTAGAAGAGCAGATCCTATGGACGAGGACATTGAAGAAGAACTGAAAGAAATCATGAAGAATGACGATTTGACGGGGGATGATGATATCCCCGTTGATGGTGATGTCGATGGAGAAGTAGTAGATTTCAAAGTCACTGTTTTTACTGCCAATGAAACAAATTCTAATAATGGCTCTACAAATGCAAATCATACTCTACCGCCTCACGATGAAGACAGCATTGAATTGAAATCAGAGACTAGAAGAAGTGTTGATAACGAGGAGGGTAATTTAATCATGGAAGTAACCACAGAGGACAATGTGCCCGAAGTTAAAAGAATCGAGGTGGAAACAGAAAATACTAGTAAACGTAGCGAAAACCAAGAAGATGATACGAAGAGTCCTTCTGTTCAAAGCGAAAACGGTGAGCAGGAGGAACATGCCGCCGAAGACGATGACGACTGATAATTTCATGAAATGAGTATGATAATAAGTGTGAAACTGAGTCACTTGCATTTATTAATAAACGTAATGTTTGTTAGTTGAATACATACTGCCAAATATGGGTTCAACTTTCATCTGTGAACGTTTTAGTACTTTTAGAATCTGTGTGTATAGAGTAGACACCGACCAAGCGCTTATGGTGTGGGAATGGTAGATTTAGTTTTTAATAAGAGGTCATAAGTTCAAGAATAATTAAGTGACTTTTGAGGATGCCGTTGAAAAATGTAAACTCAAGGCACTGTGTAAGCTGTCAAGTTGTTAAAAGAAAATGGTCACCTCATTTCACTTCTCCAGTACTTTTCGTGTTGTCTCTGGACCTACGAAGCGAGAAAGGTAAATCCAAATAAAACCTGCTTAAATCAGATAAAGAATAGTTGTTCATCAATGATCAATGATGAATGAATGAAGTGTTCAGAAGTGAGACAGTGACAAGTTACATAATTTGCATCAATGCATGTGGTGGACGTGAAGTTTTTCGGAACTATACTAAATTTAAATGACCCCAAACTGTGGGACCTTTGTTTCGTCGTTATTATTACTATGTATATCAAAGTGGATTGTATGCCAGGAAATTTAAACCATTGATGAAACTAAGGTTCATTTGATTTTAGTTATATCCATTAACAGTAATTTTAAAACATATATTATTACAACAGAAATATATTATTATATGATGCTACATACTTTAGTACAATAAGTACTATAAAATAACCTCTTTATATTTAAGCCTCCGACTGCGTTTTGGTTACATATGTACATTTACCGATTAAATCGACCTTCTTTACCTAAGAATTAAGAAGCCCATTAATACTGATGATGATCGTTTTTTAAATTGGTTACATATTTGTAGTCGAATGATAATATTATCTGTGATTATCGCTGGTTCGTAGAAATTTTAAAAATCAATTCATGTATTTGAAGCACACCTTGTGAAGCAAGGTTTCTTGAAACGCTTTTATAATAATGCACAACTGCCTTTTAACATTTCATTCTGCCCGTACCCGCTTTAATTAGCGCTTGCTTCTGTCAAGTTACATAAATCCGTATCGTACAGCATTTATCATCTACGTGCAAATTGTTGCGCTAAAATGTCGTAGGTTTTACGTTATCCATACAATTACCTCATTAATAGTTCTTCATATCATAGTCGTCAAGTATCACACAACAACTTGCGCGAGTATTATTGCATGCAAAAGTCTGTTTCTGGCTTGTGGAGGAAATACTTTATCCGTTTGACCTATCCCTACTCGTTGCGTTTGACCAATCTTTGCGGTAAATTGTTTGAAACCTGGGGAGAATTTATGTGAAACATGACTTCGTTGCAGCAAAATCCTCTCACAATCGTCAATATGTCTACCTGTATTTTAACTTTTTTAACCAGTGGCATTTTAATAACAAGTTTTAGTTTATTTAAAGAGAGCATGTGCGACACCTCTTACTCACGGACAACTTCTTATATTGAAGACGGCTACTTCCGTAGATTTACATTTCCACCAGGAACGTTGCTTATATTTGAGCCAGAACTCACGCTTCCTGTTTGGAGAAATTATCATGTCCCAAAAGAGCAGTCGAAGCAAAGGAAACTGCATGATTTCCCCATTTGCAATGGCGAAGGTGTAAATGCGGTCTCTGGTAGAGAGAGTCAGGACGAAGAAGAAGAGGACATTGCAGCAGTTAAAAACGTTGCGTTGCAGATTTCCTCGCCGTTTTATGGCAAGTTTTAAGTTTGTAAACATTTCTTTGTAATTTTGGGGCAGTATGATAATTTGAAGTAACAAAAATGAATTGTACAGTTTATTTTGACAAATTGGGATGGACTCATCAAGACTCAATATTCAATGCGCCTCAGAGCGTAGCTTCTTACATTCAAGAATATCTCGTGAATCCCTCTCTGCATATCTTTGGAGTTTCTCCGCCTGTATCTAAAGGGATCTCAAAAAAGTATGGAAGTATGGGGAGTTCATCATCTGACCATTCAAACAGAAGAAAAAGTATGTCCTTGTCTGAAAAACATCATTTACAACTGTTTCTCAAAATTGAGAGTCTTTTGGAAGAGATTGGAGCTAAGAATGGCAGAGCTTGCCTTCTACGTGCCATATGTGAGTTGCATGAATTTCCATTTGACACTGGGAGATTTGGCATATTTGGTGAGGTCCTTGCAGTACTTCTGAGGTATTTATACAAACAAATCATATGCAACTCATAAAAGCCTTGTAACGAGGAGAGAACTAAAAAGTATTACGATAACAATACTCTGGATAATTCGTTTCCACAATTTAAGCTTATCAACTGAAGCTGGTGATGATGTATATCTTAACCAATCGCTCTATTCAGATTCAGGAGCTTCTCCTAATCAGTGCCTGAACGTTTATATGAAAGCTGAAAAGAATGGAAAAGCAAGGAAATGTACAAGCTATGCAAAATATTGTGAGCATTCTATTTTTCATTGGTACTGGAAAATGGGCAAAAGGGTAACTTGATACAATGACACAAGAGAGAAAGATCTCTTCATATTTCTACTTATACAATAATATTTTTTATCCGTAAAATAAACACAGAGCGTAATGCATTGTAATAAAGATAAATTTATTTGCTTCCGTACATTTTATGAGTATTACAATATTTACATCATAAAAAGCGACTGTGAGCATTTTTTTCCATATTTAAAACAACTTCCAGACTTTCCAGCAACTTCCGCTTTTATGAATGGCAGCAAGTACTTCAAGTGGGGGCTACCACTGTCACAGCTTCGTGACAATTGCTCAACGCTGTTAAATGTCAAAAACACGTGGAACAAATGATAAAACATGCTGACCACCAACACTATCATGAAACTATATTGCATCATTTATCATTTTGGCAAAAGTACTACGGAATGTTGGCTTCCACATTTTTTCAACGTATCGAGCACGCACCTGAATACCAAAAGTGCTCCTTCTCCAATGAGTCCGTAGTAAGCTGCCACGTCAGAATTCGCATGCATCTCACAAGCCCAGCGTAGTAAACAGCTCTTAGCATTGTCCTTTGATCCAATGACATTGCTCACAAATAGCTCCATTTTTTGCAATAGTCCTCTCCTGTCAGAAAAGCTTTTGAACGGACATCGTCTATCACTTCTAACGAAGGATCCGTTTTTCTGCTGCATATCATTGTAGGAGTCGTTCGTACTGGATCCCACGTCTCTCAGTTTCCGGGAGTGAAGCCGTTGCTGTTGATCTATTTCATTGCTCTCACTGGGGTTATGATGAAGATGAGGATGATTTTCATACGATGTAGGACTACCCATTAAACTTACTTTATCGTGAAGAAAATCAGTATGGAAAACTTTCGATTTAACCTCCTTAAATTGTACTAAAAAACTTAATTTTAGTATACAAAATGGCACGAGATGTATGTAGGTACACGATCTTGTTTAGCTATCTACTTACTTGTAATTGGAAAAGAAGCTTCAACCGATGTACGTATATCTATATCAGTATCTTCTGAAAGGTCCGCCGAAACAGGAACGGTGATTGAAGGTGTCAGCATTATTTTGGTTCCTTTAGGGAATGAAAATAGAGGAGCAAACGTTTGTTCATGACCTCTACCTGGTGTTACAGGTTTGAATCCCAAATAATATTGATGACTTCCGGCAAAATTCCCATTGTCAAGAAAACTGGTACTGTAGCTGACACCATTGGATGAATCACGTTTAAATTTTCCTTTTTTTGATATGGAAGGTGAAGTCCCATCTCGAGCGGATTCTACTGTCTCCACTGAAATAAGAATAATGACCAGTGCGGCTGCAGACATACGAATCGTTTCCATTCTGAGCTTTTCACACTTTTCGTATTTTTTGTGCTAAAGTTTCCTTGCTCGAAGATGGAACAGTGAACATTGAAAAACCAAGGTTGGCAAACTAGTCCTATCTGAAAATTAGTTCGTATCTTTTATATACACGATTGCTTAAAGTTTTGAAACAAATACTGCATACAATTTTTCATGAAATGCATGACACATTAAGGTAACACTGATTAAAAGAAGCAAACAAATATGGTGAATGCTGTATAATATTGCTAAATATAGTTTAACTTTTCATTTTTGCGATATCTAAATACGTTGACTTCTTGTTCAGTTTAGAGATGAAAAGTTTGTAATACAGAAAAGGATTGAAATATCTCAGGGGATAATAGTAGATACAAATGACAATAAAAATATACTTACACATCCAAAAGAAAGGTGATTATAATTATTAGTTACATTACAGATGAAGATGGTGCGGTAGCAAAGAAAATCAATGTTTCATTTCACATCATGTTAACAAGGTTTTTTATACGTAGACTTACTTCAGTGTCATCAGAAGTTGGAGGAGGAAAAATCGGACCGGAAAAGAAAAAAAACTATTAGCTGAGGGTGTCTTCATTCTTTGTTGTTGTTTGCTTGTCTAATAATAATAATATCTTCTTAATTTTTTACATTTTGCTATATGGGCGGAAATAAAACATGAAAATGTTAATTTTTAATTATAAAAGTGGGTTTCTTTTACTACTTTCACCGTGTGTGCTAGTGTATGTTTGGGGGGAACAGATACATTTTACGATGATATGCAACAAAGTGATTGAACACTGAAACTAATAATTATATTTTTACGGTGGTAGTTTATAACGTCTTGTTTTATGTCTTTGTCTTCTCTAGTTTGTAGTCTGTTTTTACCAGTTACCTCTTACCTTCTTCATTTTTTATTGATTGATATAAATGAGTTAGTGTAGGATATGCTTGGATTGCTTAAGTCACTTTGAGTATGACTGACTAGTAAACGAGAAGAGTGGTAATGGAAATAAAACATAATTTTATTGTTTGCAATGCGTTTTCAATCTGCAAGACATACATAGACATTTATTCTGCGATACAAAAATAAATTACTGTACAGAAAAATCTTAAAACACACGTTTGTTTTAACGTATTGCAATAAGGATATTTGTAAAGTTGGTAAATCGTATTCACTATAAGCTAGCTCATCATAAAAAATATTTCTTTATTACAACAATGTACATAATTGTACACAGGTACATTTATATTTTAATTGGTGGATATATAACTTGTATATTCTTTTAATTTCTCAGGTACATGATTGATTTTTGTCACAAACAAATAGGAAGAAATGAAGATATCAGAATGTGATGCCATTCTAACAGTAAAAACTTAGCGGCTTATTTTTTAGACCGAAATTTTTACTTTGTATTAACACAACCCTTTTTCACTTCACATCAAATGAAAGAGGCAACGAAACATTTCTCCATCCGTAGTACTCTGACCAATTTGGGGCAAAGCAATACACGCGTTGCCAGTCCGAGTCCTCAAACGTCATTGATACCTCACTCTCAACTTCTGAGTATTTGGATAGATCTAAAAGAGATTAATAGTTTAAAAATTTAAAATGTTCCTGTAACTCATTTCAAGTCAGTTTCTATTTGAGCCTTTATTTTTTTACCTTTTCCAAAAACATAATCTACTGTCCCATTTGTTCGCTCAAAAGCCCACCTGACTTCCGCTCCTACAAAAGAACTTTGATGCACTGCAAAAGAACTTGACAGTTTCTCCCACTTTAATCTTTTCATGCCCTTCCGTCTGATCCATTCCAATTTTCATGATTTTATCATGTGGGACAGAAAATTTCTCGAAAACTTTGGGTGCCAGAAAGTAGCCATCATGAATTTCATAGTTTTCTGCAGCATTGTAATAATACATGTAGGCTTGTGTAACTATTTTATGAACTCCTGCAACCACACATCTTACAAAGCCTTGCGGTTTAACTGTAATATTCATAGCAATGCAACCCATGTCTTTTTTAGAGTAGTCAATCTCGCCTGGTGCAAAGGTGTAGGCAGACTGGCATTTGTTGTGTTTCAGGCAAGCTGATTGTCTACTATAACATTCTGAAATGGATGAACAGTTCATCCATTCAAATACTGGGTCACGATAAGGTTTAGAGCAGCAAGTAAGTTGACCTGTGCTATTATCAAAATTGAAGGAGTCTATAAAGTTTGGATCATCAGGATAGAATTCCCAGGTATGCAAAACTTTTCCAGCTTCCTCACTCTTCTGCTTTGTTGTACAATTGATTATGGTAAAGTTTGAAAACTCGTCAATTTCCGTTTCGTACGTAGCGCTAAATGGAAACTGTGAATTTGAATCTGTCTCATAAATGATTTCTCTTTGATCATGATCCGAAAATTGAAGTGTGATTTCTTCCTTGGCTTCACACTTAAAGAGTTGGGTTTCGTTGGGAAAGATCTTGACTTGCTTTTGAAAAGGGGTTAGCCTGGTGGCAGGATCTAAGACAAGATGTAGACAAACGGGAAAGAGTGTATGAAGCGGCAAAATGCCTGTACGACTACAAAGAAATGTTTAAAATCTGATCAAATTACCGAACGGAAGTATTACACTGAAAACTCCAGAAATATGAGTGGTACCGCTTTTGTTACAAACAGCTTCGCAGCGATACGTTCCAAACAAGGAGTTTGTTACATTTCGGGATAAAACAAAGCCGGACAACGGACTGTATTCTAGATGTGTTCCTTGCGGGTCAAGATTTTCCCAAATGTTCTAATTCACAAATTATTATACGAATGTATGAAATTCGGCGAAACAGCAAAAATTATCAAGGGATTTCCAGGGATTTTACTTACCGTCTCATTGTTTAATTTATGTAGCGTTATATTCTCTCTGGGATCGGTGACTGTGCAAGGGAGCAGCACTGAGTCCCGGTATTCCCATACTCTAACGGTGTGATTGTTTTGGTTCGTGAAAATGCTTTCATCTGCATTCCACGTTACGTTTCAATTATTTTTTACAAAAAAGGTTGCATGTAGATCTACTGTTTTTGATGGGACTTACCCGGTACAAAAACGTTAAAGTCTGCTTTTAAGTCTTCCTCTTTACCGCGATGACCAAACTCCCGATTGGCACTAATGCAGGAGTATTTTCCTACAATTTGCTTGTTCACTTTGAAAAACTTGAGCTTTGCAGAATAGTTATAACTTTTAAAATCAGTCAACAGTTTTTCTGTATGACGAAATGCTTGAAAATCCAGGTCTGGAAGCTAAGAAAATTCAAAGAGGCACAGCACATCACAAATATGCGCATATGCAAGAAGCATCTAGTGGAGTGACCTCTACTTACACCCTCTCCCGTGTATACCCAGTCTACTGGAAAGGCAGCACTACATTCTAAAACGACAAAGCCACTTTCATCTGTCGGAATGAGTGGTTCCTCCAAAATCAGATTTCGACTTTCTGTCAGATTTCCAGAAATAATTTTCTTTGCCATTCCATCAGGAGATATCCAAGTAGCTTGTATTTTCGGGAGGTCTGGTTAAAGATAGCACACAATATTAAAATTGTAGTTAACTTTATTTTTCACTCTTTGCACTACAATAATGAAATAATGCTTTTTTGAACCTCGAACAAATATTGGCCCTGACAAGTTTCTCCACTCGTACGGGGATGCACGCACTGGAGCGTGACAGCGGATCACAGCAACATCAGTATTATCAAATGGAATTTCTATTTGGCTGAAAGAAGTATTGCCCATTTGTAGCTTATCTGCAAAAAGTGTCGTTCGTTTTAACGTTTTTCTCACCAAATACTTACATTCGTGATATAATTTCGTTTTGTTTTGTTTTGATTTGGAATACCTGACTGGTCAAAGTAAGAAATGGAACCATTTTTCATTTCCAAGGACCATACGATTCCATTAGAGAGGAAAAATTCAGTGTAGTAACACAAAAATCGAGTCTTCTGTCCGATAAGCGTGTTCTTTGATGGAGTCTTACTCATTTTCATTATAGAATCACTCGTGATAACTTTCAAGTGATCAAACCTGTCGTCCGTAAAGGCTTGGGGAGAAATTAGAACAGCAGTTTGTATCATTTTTCTCACTCAAAGCCAGACAAGCAGAAAATGTAGTTGGGGTCTGGAGCGAAGGTCTTAGTGTGTACGTATACAGAATCCCGCTCCTTCATATGATATACCATTTTCTAGAAAGTATGCAATTTTATACACTGCATTGCACTAAAACTCGTCTAATTCACTCCTTAATACTTGCATGCATACAATATTTTATAGGGTAGGTTGAAAATGTTTAGTTTCTTTAAATCGTAATCTCAAAGCTAACCTTTCGTTAGATATATAAAAGGTTTGATACTGGTCGAGATTACCTTGATAGACTCTGTATGGATTGAAGTAATACAGATAATCTTTTTGTACCCGTTTGGTGATCCCTTGAACGAAACATCGCAGCAGCCCAGTTTGCAGTGTGTATTTAAAATGAGGCTGGAAGGAAACGCAAGTATTGTTATAAATGGCAAACCGTGATGCATACTCTTCCAAAACGGACTCTTTCAATTCCCCACCCTCCTCGTCCAAAATCCTCTTTTTTATTTCGCACTCTGTCTCCGTTCGACACAAAATATATTCCAATTTTGGTTTGTAAAAGGAATCCGAGCAGCAAACGTAACGGGCATCCTGATAGCGCTTATTTCCATCAAAGAAAAATTTTGATATAGACACGTCCGCTGCAGGTTAAAAGGTCAACCGCGTTAAATAGCCTCAACCCCTCGTAAAGATTAATTCTAAACAGTGGCTTGACTAGCTCCGCTCACCATAAGTACTGTATTCCCACGTATGGAGGATTTTCCCATTGTCAACAGAGACGCAGTTGATAACCGTATGCTCCGCAGACATCTCCATTGGGTTGATTTCGTACATTGCGACATAAGGATATTCTGAGCTTTCGTTTAGCTCATTATTGACTTTTCGAGGTGGACGGGGTTGTCTGTCCCCCGAAAATGTCAGTGTCACGTTGCTCATTTTTGATTCACACTTGAAAACTTGCGTTTCGCCGTAAGCAACTCGAATGTAGTTAACATCAGGCGTTACTCGACTGTACAAATCTGTGCAAACAACACAATGAATGAGTACAACTTCACTATCAGTTCTGCAAGAAAGATGTCAAATTTTTTATGAGTAAGTACAAACCTTTTGGAGCACTAACGCTATAATGTGGAGAGCTTCTGCCGTGGTCATCCTTGCAAACATAATTTCCAGCAGCACTCATCAGTCCATTATCGCCTTGTTTTACAAAAACATGGAACCCTCTATTCATGTCAAACAATGCAGGAGTCTATCAGAGCAGAGTTGGAAAATTATTTTCAATTTCATTTCAAAATTGCATGCTGGGATGTGATTAAATGTTGCTGTTAAAAAACGAACCATTTCGTTTCTTTCGACATGATACAATTTAACTTGAGAGTATGCTGCTGGATTGGAGATTGGACATGGCACGAGAAAACTTGCCACTCCTCGGTCCAACTCAATTGAAGCATTTTTTCGGGAGAAAAACAATTCCTTTCCTGCATTTATAAGTTTCAAAACAAATGTAAATATCTGAGCTGAAAAATGCAAGAAGAATGTTCTTTTCACGCTGCATGAATTTCATTTACCTTTAACAAAAAGCCGAAAGGATGTGACAGGAGCTCCTTTCAGAACTTGAGTGGCATTCACCGAAGCATTTTTTACCGGACCACATACATATAAACCAGTGTGTGATTCAGCGTTGCTTGAAAAATCCAGGTAAGTAGAGAAGATGTAGGAGGTGGGATCCGTGAAATTTTTCACATGACGAAAGGATTTGGTTGTAACATTGTATGGAGCCTAGTCAAAACAGGTATTTTTAGAGTATTACCTATGCAAGATGAAGAGCGACAACTTCTCTACCACCATCGTACGAAAATGGATGTCTCAAGAAAATTTAATTATGTGTCAACATACCCCACAACCCTCGTAAGAAAACTCTACGGGGAAATTGGACGAGCATTCCAATCGTATTACTTTATGAGTCACCGCTGGTTCAATAGATACTCCTGTTCTTTCTCCTGGCCTGAATCCATTGTTATCATCATAATCCCCTTCCACATCATTATCTCCCAATAGTTCCTCCTCGTCAATAATCTTTGTCACGTTAGAGTCTGTCTTCTGTAAAACTACCTTTGAGGAGACAACCACTCCATACTCGAATTGAATCACACTCAAACTAATTTTCGGCTTGTTGTACGTAATTGCTGTTGCAGGTGGGGAAGAGGTGGAATTCGCATTTACTCCTGACGACGATGATGATGATGATGAAAGGGATATTGACTTTGAAGAAACAATACCTTTAAATCCCACCACTGTCTCTGCACTACCGTTTGTAAGTTGAAATTGACAATTTAGAATTGTCATAAATGTCAAGGCAAATGATACACATAATTTATACGGTTTTACAGTTATTTTATATTTTGGACTGATCCGGAAAATAGAACTATAATTAAACAAGCCGCAAATTCTAGATAATGAAAAAGGCTGGGATGAATCCTCCTCCTTCTCTTGGCAATGACCCATATTATTCAAGAAGGAAAAAAAATTAAAAGGGAATTTTATAACTACTTAGTATTCACCACCACACAGGGAAAGAGAGCGTCAAAATAAACAAAAATAAGCTAGTTAAAACTCTTAAATGACTCCACCATGCATATATATATATATGCACCAAACACACAGGTTTTTAGCCTTGGCCCAGGCACAAATAACACCAGTTTTTGACTTTTGATTTTTACCGTCTTTCTCCTTTTATTCTTTCAAAAATATAATTTACTAGTCAATAGCAATCATCATCTTAAACTTTATCATCATCGTGATGATAGTAATATGACTAGAAAGGACGACTACTAGAGCACAACTACCACTCTACTCCAAACAACTTGATAATAGGGACAAAGAAAACGCGTCAGTTTATCCGTTTGTATTATGAGCATCATCATCATCGTCGTCCCCCACAATATTTTCGAGACAATCTTGTTTGTAAATTTAAAAAAGCTCACAGAAACGATATACAGAGAGAGAGAGAGAGATTTAGAGAAAGAAACAACTAATACTTAACTTTAAGTGTAACTCAGCTCTTATTATGTACGAATATACATATATATCAGGTTTCAGGTCTCACTCAGCATGCTTATCTGTTGTTGTTACATAGGTTTGCATGAGCATTTTTTTTCATGGCATAATCATTGCAAAAACAGCATCACTACTATTAGTAGTACTATCACATTATCACGCATGATATGTTTTTAAACTCGTAGTAGTTGTAGCAGTAACAACAACTGCAAGTGGTAGCCTGATTAAAAAACTCGGTCCTTTATGCTCATTCATGCAAAATAGGTTCGTGCGACTTACGCCGAGAAGGTCGCGGTGAGATGCTATGCAAAAAAAAACTGAAGGAAAAAGGCTTCACAATATTATCTTTGCAGTGCAGGTTATTGCAGTTGGATGTTGGATGTATATGGGTAAGTAGTTTCAACTTTCAAGGGGCTTAATTTTATTTGCCTACTACAAGTCCACCTTCACTTGGTCATACTGCATTGTTTTATTGATGTATGGTGCATTAAAATGGGATGGTACACCGCTTTAATAATAAACGAAAATTTTAAAATTGACAAACAACGATAATAAAATTTTGAAGAAGCAGTCAAGTGTAATAAGTAATGGTGATCATGAGCAAAAAAAATCATTGTTTAAAGAGAAAGGCGGAGAAGCAGAAGTCGTTCATCAGATCACATATCAGAAGAGGATCAGCGTCATCACATGACGAGAATGAATCATGCATCAAAAAGTTAATTGAAGGAAAATTATTAGGCTCGAGGAAAGAAAAAAAATGCATTTCGTTCTCAATCCTGATTTAAAATTCTAAATACTGGTCGCAGCTTCACTTCACTCTTCTTTCCTCTCTCGAAAAGAAAATTCTGTGTCACTTGAGAAAAAAGTTGTGAACTACATACATATGTATTATTATTATCATTTATCCTGTATGCGTGCCACTAACTAACAAGCAATGCATGCACGTTCCGCACAGCATACTGTATATTAGTTACTAATAAGAGGTAGTATATTGTGCTTCAAATGATAAACAAATACTTATTGTTTATGTGCATAGTTAATGTGCAAAACTGCACTGTGCACAGTTTGACGAGAGTGATGCGCTATCAACTTTACTGTTGTCGACAATAAAGAAAAGGATGATCAACCGACAACCACCACTGTCGTTCGTTACCGATGCAAAAATCAATATTATACCAGTCCTGTTGTTGCAAATTGAAAAACATTTTTCCTTTAGATCTTTGTGGCTGGTGGCGACGGCGGTGTGATGCAGTCTTATGATGAAGAAAGTAACAAGACTGGCTTTTGAAATGAAAAGATATTTAGAGTAGACCACGTAAGAAAGAAAAAAGAAAAAAATACCACAAGATTTAGTTTATATTTTGATGCATGGTACATACAACCTTAGAGGAACGGAACTACCTCAAAATGCACATATTATAGTTTCATGATAATCTACATAGACTGACTCTGCAGAAGTTACAGAAATCTTGATCTTTCTGATGAGGTATGCACAAAAATTAGGAGCATTGAAGATGATGATGAAAATGATGATATGCTTGACCATTTCGGAATCATTGTTTGTGAACTAGGCATAATATGTTATATTGAACAAAGGGGGTCTCGTCAGACGTAATGAGATGTTGAGTCTGCTGAAAAAGTTGCAATAGTAAAAGTTTCGAGCTGATTAGTTAGGGAATATGTGGATGAAAACGTGTACTGTAATATTGTATGAATAATTTGATTGGAAATTAGGACAAAAATTGTCTCTTTTTTAATCACCATTTTGTAAGTTTTTTTTTACCGTACTAAAATAGTGAAGACATGATCATTTTCTACGAAAACGTTTATACGGTGAATGTGGAAAGAAGAGTATAGAGAGTGGTTATGTGTGCATACATTAATACATATATTTTGTATGCAATAAAGTTTCATAAACTTCCAACAGGATATTTCTCGCATTTTCAGATGTAAGTAAATCTCAGCAATATACATGTGATTTATTACTTATCTCATGAAATATAACATAATTATTTTCTTTTTTTTTCAAATAAAAACTCTTCTATGTATGTTACCTTGCTTGTTAGAAAAATTTAACAACTAAAATAATACTCCAATGCTATACCACTGTTTTCATAAAGTGCTTCGTGTCACATTCGTTGTCTCTGTGTGTCATTTATCTTGTTGTCGTTGTATTACTGGTTGTGAAAATGGTCCGTTCCCTATATTGTTAAATGCCCGGACCACAACCTTATACTGAACTGTTACACTAAAACAGAGATATTTCATTAAAAATATGTTATAAATAATAACTGCAAGTGTTGATTTGCTTACTTATATTTTAAGTACTTACTCGGACACTGTTATAAGATAGGTATATAGATTGCCCAAGGGTTCCAGAGGATGAAGCATGTAAATTACGTACGGTTCGTTTTCATCAGAGGATGCCTTTTTCAAACCAATGTTATAGCCAAGTAAGGCTCCATTCCATGTTGTTCTTGGGGGTGGCTTCCATGAAACTTGAAGCATATTTTCTTTTATGGCTTGCACCTATAATGATGATTTTATACCTTTTGTTAACGTTTGATTTCTTCAAGATTTATTTTCATCGGAATTTCTTCTTTTAATCTTTTTACCAATATAAATATCATTTTACCTTAATTTCTACAGGTGGTGCTGATGGCAAATCCTCAGCGGTGCGAACAATAATGGACGGCGAGGGCACAGACGAGATATTCTTGGAAAATGAAATGATTCTAAAGTGGTAGGTTGTCCACGGGCTAAGGTTTGAAACACAAGCAGCAAAGGTAGCACCGTCGTTAATTTCATAACGAGATACCTTGTTAGGCTGCCAATCGGTTGAGCCCCTTCCATTTTTGTATTCAATAGTGTATCCAGTAATTTCTGGGTAGTGCAGTGTGCCATTATTCCTGTTACTTTCACCAGCATTGTTTTTCAGATACCTGGGTGGACTCCAAGCGAAATAAGCCGCTCGGGATGTGATGTCCAACAATTTGAAATAGGAAGGCGGACTGGGTGGCAAAGTTAAAACTTTTGGGTTATCTATTGTAACAAAATACGTCGAGTTATATATAGTATGCTTACATATTTCATTAACTTTTAACTGCATGTAAAATTTTCTTGTTGTCATTTTATATGTATTTATGGCACCTTTATTTTGAAAATGTAATTTTATAGATGCCGTAGAGGAAAGTGCTGTGGGCAATTTATTGTTGATGGTGCAAACAAGGTCGCAGCGTGTCTTGGGATCTGCCACTGTATCATTGAACTTTATTTCCACTTCAGCTTCTAGGTAAACGTTTACAGGACCAAAGTTTCAACAAAAACTTCCCAGTCTATGAATAAATTATCAATACTATCAAGACTTTTTTTCTTTACCTTGTTCAGGTAATTTGACCACACTTGTACAGTTCCTGTTTCCATCATTATCTTCAACATATCTGTACATTTCCCATTGATACGACACTTCATTTAGAGATGTTGTGCTTCCACAAATGGTACCTCCGCTACCACCACTGCTGTTGTTGTTGTTGCTGCTGCTGTTGTTAACGGCACACACAAACTTGACAAGAATGCCTGGCAAAATTGGTCCAGGTGGAATTTGTAATAAGTCCAAGGATGTGTTGGTAGCACTACCTTCAATCACACTGGCATTGTTACTATTATTACTAATTCCTTCTTGCTGATAGGTCAGCAAAGCTGCCAGGTTTAAGTAATACAGAATATTATTGAAGATCTGGATCATGATTCTTGTAATATTTTTGGTTCACTAACCGTAACCACTCAAGTAACCTCTCAACTCTATTAAATATGTTTTGTAAGGAGTTTGCTAAACTACACTCGACTCCACAACTTTGACTTTGACCATTAAGTAGTTGACCTTCTATGGTGTCAGCAGAGACACATGCTCATAAATTTGATAAAAAATAGAATATGACAATGTGCGAGAAAGTTGGTAGCATAAAAATGTATGTCTTCAATGTAACGACTTGATACAGCGTGGACAAATGAGGCGATGATCGTCGTAGCAGTGTCGTAATGCGCAATACGAGTGGTAGCAAAGTCAAAAAACCGGAAAATGAGTCATAACCATAACTGAAAAATGCGAAGGAAAATGATCACTTTATTTTATAAGATCACGCTATAAAACCTCTATTCCTTCGGTCTTAAGTGTTTCGGCAACTGCATTGAGCACATATAATAACACTTTTCCTATATAACAAAGTGACGTTGATGATAACTGTTTGAATTTAAAACGAAAACTTACATCGTGGGAAAGTGTGAGCGTTTATCACTTTTTTGCATCACTTTCCAACACCAAATTCATTCATATGTAAGAAAATTACTGTATGCGACTACCGGAAATGTTTATCGAATCATCACTAAACCACCACCACCACAGACCTACCATCACTAACATCAAGTCAAAAGGATTTTGCTGTTGCGAAGATGACAATAAGTGCATGATGATGCCTTCATCTTGCATGGCTTTTCTGGTAAACAACAACTTTCCTTATCAGCCCTAAAATAATATCATGCTTCACTCTTTCCAAAGAATGTAGATATCTTGGAATATTCTGTGGTTCCAGACGTCTCCTTACCACCATCACTAGTAGTAATCATTTTGCTTTACAGCTCGTCTAAAAGCTAAAACAAGAAGAAGGGAAGGGATTACCACAGACGAATCGTGTCTGTTTTATGTATGTCTGTTTGGTACTTTACTTGGATTACGATGAGATGACTGACAATAAAAAAGTAGCTCAATAAGTGGATTATTATGTATGACTAATGTAAAGATGTATATATGGGTTTCATAAGTATGTATCGCCATTTCCCAATCTTTCATTGCAAGGTCAGCTTCACACATGTTCAAAAATATGATGAACAAATCCAATCACCACCGCCATGTGTCCAATAATAGTCAAGTGAATAAGTACAGCTTAGGATCAAGAGCTTTATATTTCTGTACTGTGGACCACCCATCACAGCAATTAATGAAAAGATCTGGTATAAATAAAAAGAATTTCTGACAAGGCTTCGTCTGGACAAAAAGCATGCTGTCTGACAACTTGAGTTTATGCAAATTTTAATTACATAAACTTTAATTGACTAATGCTTTCGGCAAATCTTCAAATAATGCTAAGAATTTATCAACGATCGTGATCGCTGATATTTTCGTTTACTTCATTTTTCAACCCTTTTTCGGCGTTCGTCATTGCTAGTTTGTACTGACTGCTGGCTGTGACGCATGTCAGTCATATCTTGGTTACTGGTGAAGTTGTTGTTGCTCGTGTGGGTATGAAAAACAGTTTCCAAATGATCTATTCTACCGTTGTCATTAAAATCTGTTTCATTATTGTTTTCATTCTCATTCAGGTCAATTTCCACAAAGTCTTTCGGGTTCACGAGATCGTAACCATTTTCAACGTAAGCGTGTTTCAAGCATTGTCCGTCTTGATCGTGGCCGTCTTCATCATCCCTTTTCAGTTGTTGGGAGGCTGGAATAAGCTGATTGGAAACTTGGCAAGTATTGTTATTGTTGTTTGTATCGACATAAACTTTACTTTTGCCTGGAATAACTCCACTAAGTTCATAATAATTATTATCAGATACATAGGAATTGGCTCTGGATGTCATAGGTGTTCTGAATGCCTCTGATCTTCGAACACCTTTTGATCTTGTTTCCCCATAAGATATGAGTTCATTCTGGTCGCAAATGAAGCATAATAGGAAAGATAACTCTATAGGCTTGAAAACTGCGAGGGCTACAAGCGTTACAGATTTAAGTTGAGACTGTCTCAGTGGATAGTAAAATGCGTCAGCATATTCCAAAAGACAAAGTTCTGGACTTGTGAATAGGTACATTCCATAAAGAAGCAGACATGTGGTGAAAGCATCTACTAGAATAATTCCATAGCTGAATCCTCTCGCAGCAATAGGGTTCTTTTTTGGGGAAAAGAGAGGCATGACATTTATGATGGATAATGTAATAATAGAAAACTAATTAAATGGAGACAGTGGACATTCTGTTTTGGTTTTGTGTGACTCGATTTGGTAACAACTACTGCAAGTCCTGCAACTCTGACTTACAATGCAAGTGATGAAAAATTGAAGGAAGCCTTTGATGGAAAATATTATGCTGGAAGCTACATAAAATTGGATGGACCTGTCTAAAAATAAATAAATAAATTCAGACACCAATTGTCAATACTCCATGTTTATATGCCTGGTCAAATACATAGTAGTTTCCAAAATGTATATGCACTTTACACTAACTGAAAATAGATCCAATCAGACGAGGACTGTGAGTTGCTAAATATTCCTGTCCGCATTTTTCTGAGATGGTTTTACTAATATCGTCATTAAGAGGCAAAACAGAGTCCCATCTTAAGGCGTGAGTCATTTTGTCTGTAAAGGATGACAGGACTTCCCAATAATAGAGTGATAGCAAACCCAGAAACTAAATAATTTATCAAAATTTTATTATGGCCCCACACCAAGAGAGTTTACTGTCATGTATGATCGAGAAACGGTAACATTGGATGATGTTCATTATACCACGTTCAGAAAAGCGAAAATTCTGCACACCGTTTTGGTGGAAAGGAGTCCTCCCGAGCACATCGTGATGTAAGAACTATGTAAAGCCAACGCAAGTAAAAATATTTATGTATTGGATTATTGTCGGTTGTGGAAGCGGATGGTAGACATATTATTCAAGTGGTACGTGTGCGGGGTGTTGATATCAAAATTTTTGTGAAATTACGATCAACTGGATATTCCATTTGCGAAACAACTATAGTTTGCTTCATATACATACTAGCTATGCTTCCACAACATTGCCCATGCCCATATTAGTAGGTATTGCATATCAACTCTGAATTTTGACAAATGACTGGGAATCGAGAAGATTCCAAATTCCAACTTGATATCGTCATCTTATTTATATGTGGGGCAACGCTGAATTGGATCTATGACAATTCCTAAGGTGGAAAAAGAAACCTTGCACGATGATCATGATTCCATCATGTTCTAAAATTATTTGCTCAATAGTCTTCTGCTAACTTGATGTACACTACACGAGTAATTTATTACTTGGTCTCATCGTCGCATCACAATATATAAATCGTTGAAGTGAGCTTCTGCACGCTTACCTCCATGTGTCCACCCACCGTGTCAGGCGAATTGTTTATCTTATCAGCTTTACTTTCACTGGCTTCGACTTGTTCACGACGAACGTATATTTTTGTAAGAAATAATGACGTTGACGTAGATGTACAAAAGTGCAAGAACATGTGCAACTATCAAGACGAACCTGTTCACTGGACTGGAATTAATAGGATAGATTGGGGAACT
>JAHZMZ010002977.1:10724-21116 GCA_027743805.1 Lepidocyrtoides sp. E14 | reverse complement strand
CTTGCAGGGAATGATCATTGATCCATTTTTGGAGTTTGTCGTTGTGGATAATGATAATGAAGACGGAAAAATGGAGCAAAGCGATGGCTATTGGGAAAACAGATACAAGATTGAGGAGAGCAAATGTCCATGTTTTTTGAAGAAAATGATGACCGAAATATTGAAAGCTGGGAAATACTTAAATGTAATTAGAGAGTGCGGCAAAGATATAAGCATGGTGTCGGTAAGTAGAGGATTTATTTTTTCATTTAACAAATAGTTGATTACCTATGTTGGTTTAAGGTAAGTTTAAATTTACAACCTCGTTAATTTGTTGAATTTATGTCGTCGTAGGCTTTACGGCTCCATTACAGTGTACACGAACGAGTGTATGTAACCGCAATAGAGAATGCGTACTCCTATGCCAGTAAAACTCTGTTAGACCTTCTTCTTAACGAATACGATTTAATGCGAAGGCTCCAGTCGGTTAAGCATTATTTGCTAATGGATCAGGTAAACTACTTATTAAAAAGTCTTGCATGAAGGATGATTTAACGTTATACAGTTTTTCTGTTCTTCTTAGGGCGATTTTATCGTCCAGTTTTTGGATTTAGCAGAAGATGAGCTAAATAAGCAAATTGATGACTTAAATCCGGTGCGATTAGAATCTCTTTTGGAACTAGCATTACGAACATCTTCGTCGTCTACTGATCCTTATAAAGACAATGTTCGAGTTCAACTTTTACCCTTCAGAATAGCAGACCAATTGTGGAATATCATGGCCATTGAGACTCCACTAGAGCAGTCGGTTAGATCATAATAATAGTTTCTCGAATACACATAACAAATTTACAGACTTTTAACAAATATACATTTTTTTTCGACTGTTAGGCGGATTCCACGTTTAACTACAATCTTCCAGGGGTGGAGGCGTTCTCATTTTCGTATGATGTTCAATGGCCCATGTCGTTGGTTCTCAGTACACGTGCCATTACGTGCTATCAAATGATATTTAGACTGCTTTTCTTCTGCAAACATGTAGAACGACAGCTTTGTAAGGTGTGGATTGCTAATAAATCGGGAAAATCCCTGGATTTATACAGCGACAAGACTGGAAAAGCAGAAACATTTTCTCTCTGCCAAAAAATGCTTAATTTCGTCCAAAATTTACAGTATTACATGGCTTTTGAGGTATGGAAAACAGACGATTTCATTAACTCCATTTAAATTACCCATGCCAAATGTCATACACAAGGAATATTAACCCAACCCAACTATGTTTGTAGGTAATAGAACCGGCCTGGCACATCTTCATCACGACAATGTCAAAAGTTACTAATGTTGACCAGGTTATAACTTGCCATTTCGATCTAATCAATTCCATTCTCGCTGATTCAATGATAACAAATAGGTCGTCACTAAACAAGATGCTGAATCTACTCTACATCTGTCTCAAGTTTGCTGATAAGATACTTTTTGCTTCGGACATAAGAAGTCACAAAAACCTCGCTACTTCCTCTACTTCCATCAAAGACCTCGGTTACCAATTCAATGGAAAGTTGGTTGAATTTTTGCGAGAAGTTTCAACGATGGTTCAAGATCCAAACCAGTCCACCAAGGTGGCTAACATTATTTACAGAGTAAACTTCAATGGATTCTATACAGACGCACTTGAAAAGCTATCCAATAACAAAAAGGAGTAAAATGTGTAAAATTGTACATAACTGTAAGCAAATGTTTGTTTTTGCCACTTTTTATTTAACAATTTACAATAAACTGCTTATGGACCACTAATTTACACAGATACATTATACATTCTACAATTAAATACGAAACTAGATTTCTTCATCTTAAATCTAACATACACACTGACGTACACACACAAGTTACAACATAGGGACCCTATTATTTTACAAATTATGTACATTAAATTAAATTCAAAGTTACACGTCGTACGTAAGATATCCGCACTGCAATGTCTGCTCATCACGAGAATACATGGCCGAAGTTTCCTTTAACATTTCAATTCCCACTCGATAAACATAGTCTGGTATGGTCAAAATGCTTTGCTCATTTTGTTCAGATTCCTGGATAAGTAATACTTCACCAGGATCACTAATACTCAAAAGATTGTTTTCCCTCACTGCAAAGAAGAATTTAGCAACTTTGCTTCGCTCTAGCTCAACAGTGTCAAGAGAATTGGATTTAATTAACTTTCGCTGGTATACCGAGAGATTTCTATCAATGTTCCAAAGAAAGGCTGAATTTCCTTTTACAATTGAGCTCACAGTAAATCTAAACGTAGGATGATCAGACAACTCATAAATTGTAGCGAACACAATGCTTTTAAAGTTAAGGTATGCTCTGGCCTTTGTAAGAGAGAGCTTTGTTGATGAAACAGGGACATTTGTGTCGGAAACTTGGTCACTTTCATTTACCCACTCAACGGCATAGTCCCAAATTTTTACACAGTGTTCTGAAGTAAAGCTCCCTAATTCATTTCCACAATTTTTACAATCTGCCCTGCATACACATGAGCCCGGAACAGAGTCATTTACGCAAATCCCATTCACAATGCTTTTATTGACAGCCCAGTTACAGGGCCCATAAAAGCAATAATTTATGTCCGGATTTGCTAAAAGTTCTACAATCGATTTACTACCAGTAGAGTTTTTAGAATTTTCCAAGTTCATCTTGTGTAACCTAACAGACATATCTTGCGTTAACCCTTGTGAATTACTCGGTTCAGGAGGATGACAATACCATAACTCGTGAGCATTCTCCACCCAATTTTTCGAGGGAAGTGGTCGGATTCTATCAAATTTTACATTCTCTGACAATACATTTGAACAAAATCTACACTTAAGTCGATAAAAGGTACCTTCTTTTAATGCTACATTGTTAATGGAATTTTTCACCAAGTTTTTTGCCCCTTCATCAACCGTTCTTTCAAAATTCGAAACGATTTCTGCTGCAGCAGACCCACAGCTTCCTTCGGGCTTTACTATTAGTCGATAGCAGAACATGTTTGTGTCTAACGAACGGGGAGGCAATTCATTACAGTCCTCCAGATTTAATTCACTTAATATAATTTTAAAACTAAATAACCTAGAAATTTGGATAATATTAGATGCAACCGACAGAAACGGTATGGTATTTGAGTCCAAAGTAGTACTTTCTAAAGTCACATACAAATTTACAGCCCTTAAATTATTTAAATACTCTGCAAAAATTTTAATACTTTTGGGTTCAGTCAGCTCCATGTTTGGTACGTTAAAATTCGTAGCCATATTCACTTAGTTTTGTATATAAAGGGTCGTTTTTCTTCACCACGAACGGGAGTGTTGCCTCTTGGTAATACACAGGCTGTGATTCTATGTTGGCGATGACTGTTTGTAAGAGATGAGATTTCTCGGTATAAATTCCTGCAAATACCAAATAAGCATAACTATCGTTCAAAGTCTGTTGAAAATGGATTATGATTGACCATAAACTACGACTTCATGCTTTAGTGAAACAATTATTTTTTCAAGAGCACTTACCTGGAGCATTAAAGTTTAATGATGTAAAATGCACATGCAAATGATAATAAGACGGTTGATAATGCAAAAAAACTCGCAATTGAGATCTTGAAAGTCCGTACTTTTCCTTTATCGCATTCTACATAGAAGCATTAGAAAACATTCATACTAAAATATTTGTCATAATTGTCATTATTAGATCATAAAGCACGAAATGAAGAGTTGAGCAAACAATTACCGATCCTTTGTCGAAAATGTTCTTCAACAAGGGCAAATGATCTGCTGACAGGTCTCTTAAAGACTTAATGCCCTTCGTGTGTACGATTGCACACAGGTACAAATTTTCCACCGATTTCCCGTCCCACTTTAAGTCAGGTAACAGTACAAATCCAGTATCAGGGTCGGCGTCCTCATAAACAATTCTGTCAGATTCCTTCTTATGCTCCAAAATGTTGAAGACCCACTGCAAATAATTGAAATATGCTTATTATTGTTAAGTTTTGTTATACAATTTGTGTGTATAATTACATATAAAAACTAACCTGAATGTTGAACTGGGTACTCTCCAAGTGTGGAAGAATCACTTTCTCATACAAAGCAGGTGTTTCGTCCACCAGAAATAATTCGTGATGCATATACTTTTCAATATGCTTTGGCGTGGCTGGATACACTACAGTTGCTTTAATAGCTGTAATGTTTAAAAAATTCATTTTCAACCTTAATTAACTGCACACCTTCAAGACCCTTACAAACTATGTATGCTCCCGACTTCAAAACTTAAATTAGCTGTGTAATTTAAATATATAATATTTTAAAGGTTGGGTTACCAGCGGACTTTTCCCCAGGAATGCAGTCGTAATTTCCGTAAATGTCGTTCTGAAAAATTTGATCAAGTTTGCTCTCCTTCGAAAATAACTCTGTATAGTTTTCTTCGGTAAATGGCTTTTTATCCAAAATAACTACTGCCGATTTTCCGTCCGGAAACGTGCCTTCTACAGTCAATCGCTTGGCGTCAGCACTGTTTGACAACACATTCTTCAGTGTAAAACCACTCAGATCCTTAAAACTTTGCCCGGTCTCAGTTGGGGAACTCACCCCTTCTGTTGTAGGGGTTACTTTCAAACTTCCGTTCCGAACTTCCAGTTCCCCGACTTCCTGTTTATCAATATTTGCCTTTTTAATTGGCGATGACGACAAATCTTCTGCAGCAGCCTCAGCCGCTCTTTTGCAACCTGCCATGCTCAAATCCATGTTTCTCTAGTGTTTATACTTACTTTTAGCTTTTTTGCAATTATTTAACTTTTCAAAAATTTTACAGATACCAGCCTTTAGTCACAATCAAGTAACACCTTGCTCGCTATCCTCAAGTGTTCTGTGTTCTGTGAAATACGATCAACGATGAAATAGAAAGAAAAAAACCACTAGCTCTCTGCTGTCTCTTAACGAACACTAAACCAAATTTGCTACGTGTAAGAACGTGGTAATTGCGCGATTCTATTACTAACTCCAAATTAGTCAACACAAATTGCTGATTCCCTATTAATATTAATATGGTCTTCTTTTCTGATCGGTCGGTGTTATGCTGGTGTCAGTTTATGGATGATGGAACGCAGAGTTAACAGAATACGCTAACTACGATACGAAAGTGCGAATAAGAAAATTTTTCTTTCTTCTATCCTCCTATCTCTGTTGTTTCTCTATCGAAATTTTCGGGTCGAAAAAGAAAAAGACGCTTACTTTTCATCACACACACAGATCATGAGCGAACGAACAGCGAATGAATGCGAACTCAACAGTACTGCAATTGAACGACAAAACTGAAGTGATGGAAGATATTTTTATTGTCCATCCATCTATACATATTATACGTAATGTAACTTACATAAATACACAAACACGGGCCTACACCACCGACAGCATCTCGGTTGTCAAAAGACAGTCATATGATCAGCATTTTGTGCATATTATATCTACCTATTTTTTTCTGAATTATGCATTTAAATGTTCTACGCGGCAACATGGGAGCTTTGAAAGACAACAAGCGGGGGCGCCCGTAGAAAAGTGAAATTTCTGCAAATGACAACAATGACAAAAGGGAATGAAAGTACATAAGCTGGGAACGGATTACTCCTCTCATATCAATCATTGTAATTTCAATCAAATTTGAATAAAAGTCACACACAGGTCGTGGTCACAGGATCTCGGATCAATAGTGTAAGCAAAAATAACCTATATTCCAGTGAGTGACTGATTAGTGACTGATTAGTACTACTGAAAGAAGTCAGGGGTTATCGGTCCAAGACATAAACCAAGAGTTCATGACCAAGTGCAAGTGTTGGCATTTTGAAGGAAAGCTTTAAAGTTATATGTAAGCAGTAATTGAGGACATTAGAACGAATGATGATAACAACTTAATCACATTAACCATTGTTAAGAGGAAGAGTAGTTTATCTCGAGCAAGAGTAGTTGCCATTCTCGCAAAGTAGTCCGTTATTCTGGTTCTGAGAAAGGACTCGGAGGATTTTGATATTCTGTTGTTGAACATTTGATTGTGTTTACAATTTACAATGAGCAACGAAGGGAGCGAAGAAGGCGCTGGTGTTTCTCGGGTGGAAGTTCGTTGGGGTCATAGTGAAGGGATAAGCGCTATTGACTGTGTCACGCATGAAGGTTCCGAGTAAGTTTGTACTTTCCTGGTGTATGGCGCAGCTGCGAATAATATGATGCTAAATGCCTAGCGTTATGATTTTAATTTTAGGAAGCTAGTAACTTGTGGAGCTGATGGGGATCTTCGAATATGGAAGGGACTTGACGACGAGGATCCAGTAGCTCACGAGTTAAGTGACAATGGCTTAACGTTGTTTTGCAGAAAAGAGGAGGTATATGTTGGAACTGAATACAACACTGTGGAAGCATTGTCGCTGGAGGATGGAAAAAATTTGGGAGTCAAGGCTAAATTCACTGCAGCTGTTCATCATCTTGACATTTCCAATGATGGAAAATGGCTGGTTGCTGGTTCTGGGTAAAAAATTTACAATAGGAATGAAATGACATATAATATAATGTTTCTATTCTGTGTTTTGATATAGTGTACATTAATTTTATATATTCACAGTGATATGACGATACAGATTGTAAACCTTGCAGATACTAGTATTCCACCAGTGAAGATTGAGACTCACTCAGCCCCAGTATTATCTGTAGCATTGGACCCCCAGAAAATTTTTTTGGCCTCTAGTGGCTGTGATGGCAGTGCATGCATATGGAGCTTAACTGATGAAGGAAAGCCTGTTCATTTGGTCAAAAAGTTTGAACATATATTTCCCTCGTCTAATGATATCATTACTTCCTCCACTTTGTGTCGAATCTCTTGGGAAAGTAGTGGGAAGATTCTGGCCATCCCAGAGGAGGATCATGTTGCTTTATATACGAGAGACTCTTGGGCAAAATTAAAAGTACTGAAGTTCAACAAATCCAAAAAGGTATGACGATAACATGATCTATATAACTTGAATGACATGTGGATGTGGACATCAATATGTCTGAACGCTGTTCTTCTCAGCGTACTTCACCCCGTTGACATTGTGAACTTTTGTCAAATCTAGATTGCCTCCGTAACCAAATTCACCAAATGTGGATCATATCTTGTCGCTGGAGGATCAGATGGAACATTGATTGTATGGAACGTTAGCGATTCGTCAGTTATTGTTGAACAAACTCAATACCCTGATCATATCACAGGAATTGCGTTGTCAAATGATGAGAATGATATCATTGCGGTTGATACTAAAGGTCGAGTACTCAGACTGAAAAATTTCAAATCGCCCATTGCCGGCGAAACTCCCAACCCGACTTTGAAAGACTTGTCGACTCTCCCAAAAGACGACGAAAATTTTGAAGAGGATGACCTCATGTCACCCCCATCATCACCAATGAGTGTCAGAAATGAGGATAAAGAAGCTGATGAGTTTGATGATGGAATGGACGATCTCTTTGCAGATGATGGAGAAGATAATGAATTTTCAATTTCCAAGATAAAAGCAGAAACTGGGTTCGTGGGTGACGAATATGTAGGTGTCGACAAAGCGAAAAAAGTTATAATTGGAGGAGATATGAGTGACAAGAAAAAAGATTCGGATGACGAAAATGATGATGCCACAAGCATATCTAGTATTGGAAGCAAACCGCGCCGTTCGGTTGCACCGCCGCCCCCAAAAATTATCATTCCATTCACCGAACCTCAAAAGCCGTTCCAACCATCATCGTCCCCAGTGCATTTAGATCATCGATTTTTTGTGTGGAACAACACGGGAATTATTCGAAATTATTCACATGATGATGATGAAAAGCAAGCTATGGATATCGAGTTTCATGATGCTGCGGTTCACCATGGCATTCACTTAAGAAATCAGCATGATTACACGTTGGCTACATTATCTAAAGAAGTGGCCGTTTTTGCTAACGAAAAATTGGCTGATGTTGGAAGGTATGTACCTATGTCATGCTTCTCTTCTTTTTAGTTGATTCTATTAATATTTTTATCATCAATTATTGGATTGCAAATATCACGATATTGAGAAGATATGGTCTTTGTATTCCAACAGCAAATTATTCTGCTACAGCTTTACTGCTTGGGATACCAAGAAAGAGTGGTCAACTGACCTTCCTGTTGATGAGGAAATAATAGGATTAGCGACAGGCGATGGGTGGATCGCTGCTTCGACGGACATGAATAGGATTCGTTTGTTTACAGTTGGAGGTGCTCAAATGCAAATAATTGAAATTGGAGGTCAAATTATTACATCATCTGGCCACGAAGACCTTCTCTTCATTACATTTCACAATGGCATTGGTAGTGTACAATATTTATTTACTATAAATTAAATTCTCAATGTCGCAAAGAGGTACATGGGATATTTCAACTAGACACACTTCTTTGATTTGTCTTTGATGAATGGAGTTTTCAGCGCAAGTATTTAGCATTGCCCATTTTAATTTATGTTTCCGTAGGTTTACACGGAAATCAGAGTATTGCGTATGCGATTTTCCGTATCAGAACGAATATGAAACCATTCCCTCTAGTGTCATGCGAACCTTTGCCCATAAGCCCAAAATCTCAGGTCACGTGGATCGGTTTCTCAGATGAAGGGACGCCTGTTTGCTCTGACTCACATGACATTTTACGCATTTTAAGCGGACGTTACTGGACCACATTTTGTTCACTTAAAAATCACTTGATTGCTGGTGCATCGGATCATTTCTGGGTGGTTGGAGTGAGTGAGCTGGATCAAAGGATTAGGGCTGTAAAGTGTAGAGGAATGCGGTATCCACCGGTATTGCCAAGACCGGTGTTAATGCAGCTTGATGCCCAGGTACAATAGCAGCATAGCAGTAAAGATTTTGGTGATCTTTAATGCTAACATTGGAATGGAATTGAAACGAAAAAAACTTTAACATTGGAATTTTCAGATACCGTTTTGTGAAATGGAAACGGAAAAAAGCCGCCTGGAAGATAGACTGTATCGATCACTAATGCTGGATGCATTGTCGAAGAAAATGGACAAGAAAAATTATGAAGTTGACGAGCACAAGTCTCGTGCAGAGAAAGATTTGAAGGAATCATTGTTCAATTTATTTGTGGTAAGAATTTTAAGGTGTCGAAAAAAAGTTTTCCAATATATTTCATGTAGTACTGAGAATTGAATTTATCATTCACATGCAATCTAGTTGAGTTGCAAAGGGGATTTGGATGCTAGAGGAGCCGAGTACGTGTCAATGATGCCATCAGCCCATGCAGTTCAAGTTGCTGTAAAGTACGCAAGTAAGTTAAGGAAGAAAGGTTTAGTTGACCGTTTGACAGCAGTCGGGAGAAGAAAATTGGACGAAGAAGACTTAGATGTGGAAGGGGACGACGATGACTTTGAGACATTGAAAATGGGGACCATTGTTTACTCCAACGTTCAGAATAGAACTCTTGCCGCAGACTATTCTGCGTCGCAAGATATGTTTACTGACAGTAGTACTAACCGTTTTAACACATCAACATCTCTTTCAAATTCATTTAATGCTGGGATCCGCTCCGTGGTTTCGATCCCGGAAGAAGGTATGAACCTTATATAATATATCGTCTATAGTTATCTTTTAGTACGTTATAAACTCTTATTTCTCCGTAACAAATTATATCTTTCTTGTTCACTTTATGCAGAAAATCCGTTTATGAAGAAGAATACGGACGATATTAGAAAACTTTTGGGTTCATCAGATATTTCCGGAAATCGCTTCCGTAAGGATAAATCACAGTTGAGTAACACTAGTACAAATGAAAGCATTGACGCAAAAGGTGTAAACATAATCGATTCCTGGAAGAAACCTAGTGAGAAACCTGCAGATCTCTTTGCGAAAGCAATAGGGAAAAATACCAAGACTGGAAGAAAGACTGGTACTGACAAAAGTAAAGACCAACCGAGTGCAAAGACGAAGGTACTTTTCAATTAAGGGTTATCTATTAATTATTAAACTAGATTCTAATAGTATGTATACTGTATTGGTATGTATTCATCTATTGTTAGAAACAACCTACGCTACTTGACATGGGAAAAAAGTCAAAGGATAGTAGTAGTAACATTACCACTGCCAACCCTGACAGTCCTTTGGTGGCCGATGCGTCTGAGGAAAGTAATGATTCGACAGTGTTGGAAAATCCTCCAACAGAGAGTGGAAATCGCCATGAATCAAGTAAAGGTTCGGAATCATTGTTGGAGGATTCCACAAATTTGCAGCACCAAGATAAAACAGTAACAGAAAAGCCTAAACCAAAACATGGGTACTTGCTTTGGTTTGATGAAAACAAAGAAGTGTTGGAAAACGATAATCCTGGAATGGACACCAAGGA
>JAHZMZ010002977.1:0-10603 GCA_027743805.1 Lepidocyrtoides sp. E14 | reverse complement strand
TAAAGTTAAATATATTTTTTGCGTATTGGTTTTTTGTTTCCGAATTTAGCTGCAACCTAAAACAAACGTGTCAAATTTTTTGTTGTTTGTGTTCATTCACAGAGGTATTTACCAAACAAACAAAAGGAAGAAAAAAAGCGTAAAATAAGCGAAGTCGAACAGGAAGAAACTGACAAATCTGATAAAAGCATCGTTGAAGGAGATAAGAGATCAAAAATTTCTGGAAAACTGGCAGCTTTCAAACGATTAGCAGAATAACAGATAAAATATTATATATTATACCATATTTTGTAAAAATGTAAAATCGGGTTTATACGTATTTACGTGCATAAAGTATTTTAATTCAGAGTAAAGTTTGCATGTTTGTAAAAACACATTTTTTATTACCATATTCAAAAAACCAGACGCGACAATGATTTTAATGTATGCTAATTTCACAATGTTTATAAATAAGCTTTTTTAATGTTAATTAATATATTGACGACATAACCTAAGAATAATAAAAAAACCTGAATATTGGTGATTTAGAAAATATCATTGCCTTTGACGTACGTGAATATGGCAGTGTCAAAATTAATTTAATCGTCATCATCGTCATCCATCAAATCATCTGAAATGTCTGCATTTGTATTATTAACGTGATTATTTATACTTCCTTTCTTTGCTGAATTCTGCACTTTTTTAGTACTTTGTTTATCGTCAACTGAATCAGATTCACTGTCAATATCCTCTTCGTCATTGTCCATATCTGACGCATCTTCGCCATCATCTTCACTGCTGCCGTCGTCATCCACACCCAGGTCATCGTCAGTTTCCAAAAGTCCTTCCGATTCAGACGGCAAGAAAGTTTCATCCTCCTTGTCCTCGTCGGATGACTCTGAAAAGATTATATCGGTTAATTGAATGATTTTATTGATCCACAATATGAACAGACCAAATAGAGTTAAAAGATCAACAAAATTAAAGAACATAAAAAACTCTTACCGTCTTTATAATCGAGTAAGGCTTCGTTCGGTTGCTCAGCCTTAAACTCTTTTGCCTGAATGTTTCCTTTAATAAGTTCTAATTTTCCTTTGAGCTGGCACAGTTGCGGGTACAGGGTTTCCCTAGACCTTAGTAAACTCATGAACGGTTCCAACAGTTCCTCACCAGAAGGACAGGACATTAAGTATGCCGAATGAATTTGAAAAATATTCTTTAACCATTTTAGTAGACTATGATTCCTGAAACAAATAATCACACCAACATCTTAGTTAGAGATAAATAACTTTTATCCGCAAGCAAAAGTAGTACGTTGCACACGCTAAAAGTGCAACAACTGGGTTTTAAAATAACGCAAAAGACAAGGTGAAACTTACTGCTGTGCTTTCCCCCCAAGCATCCCGCGAATCTCATTTAACAAAGGTATAACTAATTGTACAGGTAGACTTCGAACAGTAATGGAAATAATATTTTCGTCATATCTGCTTAGGACAGAATGAAGGATTCTAACATCCTTGCTGTGCAATCCCTGTAAACACATCATAAATACAGATATGCAAAAAAATTTATAAAAGAATTGATTTTACAATTGGTTGACTGGTTTCGGTACTGGGTCAAATTATCTCTTCCATACCTGACTCAACAGGTGTGCTAGATTGCTGGAGTTGGGGACAACTCCACTAGCACCAGGTGCATCTATTGTCAAATTAGTCAATCTTTCTTCCATTGGAAGTTCTCCATCATCCATCACTGCAGATTCGCTACCCTCATTGTCGCCAGCTTTCTTCCTTTTTCTGGCCTTCGCATCTGAGGATAATGATACGTCTGATCCAGGTTGCAAATGTTTTACGTTTTGGGGAATTTCTACTACATCACTTTCCTGTGTTACACTATGCTTCTTTCCCTTTTTCTTTGATGAATATTCTCTTCTGATTACAGTTTCTGCTTGCAATGAACTAAAAGGAAATTTCTCAAAACGAAGTCTTAGCCAGCTTCCGTAACCGGCTAAAAGGGAAATGTCACTGTTGTCATCAGTTAATAAGGATACCAAAACGGGCAGTGATTTGCTTTCATCCATAGCATCGAGTACTTTTAGGGTTATCGATGGAAGCAGAGGCTTTTTAACTGGTCCATTTAACTTGTGCCTAAACAAATGCACGGGACCTTTCTGTGTAACAGACGCGACAGATACCTGTCCTTTCTCAGAATTAAAGACGCAAAAGCTTTGCGGTGGTTCTGGAACAGTAAGAGTTAAAACTGAATTTTTCTCGTTGACAGACCTGTGCAAAAAATATTTATTTTTTTAACCTTACAAAGTTGTTCACCCTGAAACAAATTTATTGTTTAAATTTCAACATTTCCCTTTTTCATAGCTATTTCTCATACACATACCATATTCTTAGATGACGCTCAGTGTGGCACATGCTGACAAAATAATCCGTTTCAGAAATCACTTCAAGTTGGTTGATAAGACTGGGGTGCCCAGTAAATGTCTTTGAGGCTGTTTTAGTTTCCAAGTCCCACAAGGTAATGCCATGCCCTGCAGTTAAAATGCCATCTAGAAATACGCGTACAGCGCTAAGTCCTGATTTACTTCCCCGCCACCGGCTTCACATGAAAATGAAAATTATCATACCATTTTGAGCATATTTAAACCAAATAATCCAAATACACAAAATGAGATTTGATTAATGCTACCTTGTTGACTCATTTCCTTCAATATCCCACTCGACGATATAACCATCTTCACCGACGGAATACAGCAGCAACGTATTTGGACTCCATGACATACCAGTGACTCTCCCTGAGTGAACGTCCTTTTGTTGGGAAAGCACTTGCGCTTTCGTAACCCCGTAAAAAACCAGTGCACCTGTCGCAGTTCCCATTGCCACCACGTCACTGGCTATAGTTCTTTTCCGCTTTTTCTTCTTACCAGTTGTCTGCAAAATATTAACGGTTTCCATACAAAAGGAAGTATTAACCACAATCATATTGCACACCTTTACTCTTACGAAAATAATGAACATCTTTCTTTTCTTCTTACCTGGTTTCCACAAGGTGACCATTCTATACAAGTGCATGTAGCAGTTAAATGTGAAGAAGGAATGAATTCCTGCTTCAAAACACTTGTAGCTGCATCCCAAATCTTTAGCCGACCATCTGCTCCAGACACCCCGAGATACTCTCCTCCAGGAGAAAACTTTGCCACCTCCATTTCCAGGTATTATTTCCAAGTATTCAGTACTTATTTACAGGACCACAACCAGCAAGCAATAACGACAGGATACTTACAACAACGCAACAAGTTACCACTGACAAGGTAAAACCCCAACCAAACAGTACAGCGGTTTCAAGTTTCAGCACTTCACAACTTAACAGTGTGTGAACATTAAATCACAATATTAAGGCCCTCCCGTAAGTTGTCAGCCACTGGCCACCAATCAGCGGTCAGGTACACATTTAACAGAGTGAACTCGACTTACTCCGATTACTTTCATATGATTCACCAATTACTTATGGAGCTTCACCTGGAATATTTTTGATTTCAGAAACAAACATGAAATTCTAATTTATGCTCGCAAACAAAAGTGTCAGTTATTATCAACTCACTGTTTGACAAATTTCCTTGACTTGGCTAAAATAAGATTTGATGATTATTTTGAGTTAACTACGTATTAGTGTAAATACGCATCAATCAAACTCTGCTATAACACAAACAATGATGCATGAATTTACAAAAATCGAAAATATATGTATTTCCCATACTCCAACATCCAAATTTCCACATGTTTTAAGATTTTTAGATTATCGCAATTCGGCAACTCGGTGTGTGAGATCTTAGTTCTGCACACACACACGCACATCATCACATTATTTTCAAAATGTTGTCGACGAAAAGTATTTACTTTTTTCTAATTCATTCATAGAGATGCATGTGCTATGTGCTGCAGAAGTGCTCCTCGGAGTAGAGTCTCTACTATACCTACATTGAATGAAGTCAGAGTATAGAAGTTTGGTTAGATTTCAGCCAATGAGAGCCGTTTCTTTCTTCATAATGAATTTTGAAAACAGCGCTAGCTCTTGTGAAAGATCCAGTCTGCCATGTGTGCTCTCGGGGCAGCTGAAAACATCCGAATTTCCAACCCGAATAATTTTCCTGTTCATACAGTGATAATTAACAATTAAAATTATGTAAGAAGATATACCAATAAAAATGTTTTTTTTTAAATACTTCGTGAGATAGAATGAATGGGCTAAAGTTCCATTGAGTACGAATGCCTGCATGAGCATCTTAAATACTTTTCTTTTCAAAACAACGCATTAATGGTTATTTTTTAAATTACATATAACTATTGCTATTATTATAATGTGTTAATGTCAATGTGTAAATTAAGTTTTATTTTAGACACTAGCTTGCTAACTAAGGTCTTAATCAATCTCAATGTACATGATTTGTAAATTCATAAAAATCAAAAATGATAAAAAAGCCAGTCCTGAATTTTCCAGTTTACTGCAGCAGCAATCTCACGATGCCCCCACAACCAACCGAACCCCTAATCATTGTGACATGATGACACATGATGAGAGGAGGACCAGCTTTTTTCCATTTTCCATGCATCTCCTCTTGCCTCTTGTCTTTTGCATCACGGAATCTCTTTTCTTTGTTTGTAGTGGTAAATTTATACAGTAGAAACATTTTGTAAAACTTAAAAAATGTTGCGTCCAATGTATGTACTAAAGTGACTACAGTTTGCGGCATGGCAGTGTTTTTTATGACGAAAATCAACAATTTCATGGATATCTCTCATTCTCCGATTCACTCGCCTTAGCTTAGTTAGTGTGCTTAGTTCACCACGCAAATATATACAAGTCCATAAAAAAGCATGATGTAAAAACAGCAAAAAATTCAGATAAGATGAGCATCATGGTCAGAATGAAATTGTAGCAAACAAACGCGGCGTAGTGTAGTATTTTTAGAGTGTGGAGTGTAGTAGTACTAAAGTAGTAACAGGAGCAGCGTTGAATGAATTGAAAAAGACGGCTTCAGCTTATCAGTCTAGTATCAAGTTCCCTTTTAGACCAAAATCAGACAGAATTTATGCATTTACATATTACATACATAAATACGTTTAATAATCACAATTTACCATCAAAAAATACGAATAATTCAGATTGATGCCCTAATGTACGATGAAACAGTCGAAAGCGGCTTAAAATAACTTGTGTTCATATTGTTTATCCGACGAAGTAGTTTTTCGAGTTATCGTGTTACCGGAAACACATCGGGCAGGCAGAATCGTAATCTCATTTATTAACTATCTAATCTGCGATTCCATCGCTTTCGATAGTAAAGTTAATAAGTTATGGAAATTCCAACTTGAAATTCAAAGGTCTTGGTACTAGACTAGTATGGAACAATGTATGTGCCTATATCCATTTTTCACGCCGACAGAGAGGCTTACAAACTTACAGCGAGAGAGAAAAAACGAAAGAATAGTAAGCTGGCTGACTGACTGCAAAGCAAAATTAGACAAAAAAAGTTTATTCCGGTAGGTAGGTCTATCTCTCCTTCTTCTTGTCTGCCTGCTTTTGCTTGTCTGATTCTCTGAAAAAAGTTCTCGCCTCGTATTTCATATTTACAGAGAACTGAGAAAAGTAAGCAAGCTCACCGACTCACCACTTCTTCTCATCGTGTCCATGTCTTGTCTTCTCGGTTCCTGAGTCTGATTATTGTTTAAATTAATGAATATTTAATTCTAGCCACCTAATTTGAACTAATAAAGCGGTTACAACGGACTGTCTAACTTTGACATTGTCATAAACAGCGTGTTTCAGTAAATCATCAACCAGCAGCATAACAATCAGTGTTGTTTTCTCTTGAGCAGTTTTTTTAACACTGTTGTTTCAGGGGAAAAGAAAGGTACATAATGAATAGGAAAAAGTCGTGTGCGTAGGTAGTTGTTGTGGCTGTAGCTTACTTTGTCTTGTTTGGTACATACTTTTGATTGAATTTCGTAGATTGTAACATTACATTACAATTACAGACATGCCGCTGTCTTTGTCACGTTCAAGTGCGAAAAAAACATTAGTTTACTAACAAGACGCTGTAAAGATCACAGAATAAAAGTTTGGAGTCTTTGTGATTTGTTTGAGAATGTAAATCAATTGCATTTTTTTATCATTTATGCGTTTGCTCTTGTAATTACACCATTTTAGGCTGTAGATCGGTCCGTATCTTAACAGTTACCTTTTGTGCCAGTCAGTCATTTTGATTCCATTCTAGAGATTTTTATAACATGGTAATTTTATTTTATTTTATTCTAACTAATACGCAAATTTGACAATGCATGCTTTTTATTCAACAAACACTGTATGAATGGTATGGGAATGGGAATACAAGTTATCAGAAGACATTGGTGACATAAGCCTGAGATTATTTCGATGCTTATCGCCAATTGCAGTGCGAAATTTTAATTTTAATTCTCACAATTTGCCATTTTACGATGACTTGTGATTTTTGTTCGTCTCTGAAATCGGGACCTCGAATACAAACAGATACTGCTTGGCTTTGCGTGTTGCGAGTTGCATGTTTTGATCCCTAGTTTTGCTAGATTTTATGACATTCGTGCACGTGCATCAATTTTGTAAAATGTTTTCTCTTGTGCAATAAAATGACAGGCATCTACTCAGACATTAGAGCCCATTGTGAGCATGGAGGTGGAAGGCGAAGGAAAGAAATCCATGACTAATGGCGGTACTGGGGAGGATGTTCCTGTTGATGAGATGACGTCTAAGGACTACTATTTTGACTCCTATGCCCACTTTGGTATCCACGAGGAAATGTTAAAGGATGAAGTACGAACAATGACGTATCGTAATTCGATGTACTATAACAAGCATTTGTTCAAGGTAAGGACTAAAGTATAATTAGAATAGTATTCTTCACTAGAATTTGTTTATATATTGGAAAATTGACCATTGACTAAAATGGGAATATTTCAGAACTTTTTGCTTATAGTTTGGATATTTTGAAGCTAGTTGAAACATTTACCTTGTTACTATTTTTTTCATGCTATGATATTTGCATTTTTATCTTTAAGGATGCCAACTTGAAGTTCAAAACCTTGGAGCTACTGGATCGGAATCTCATTACGTTGTTGGTCAACGAGAAAACGAGGAGGATAATGCCATAACTAAGCAAATATTGCAGCAAGAAATAATGAACATGAAGAACACAGGGAGGAGTTCTAAAAGCTGTAGTACTAGTCGTGAAAGTAGTATAGGAAAAGATCTCAATAATTCGTCCACAGGTGCTAATCGTAATTTAACCAGAGAAGAATGTGGTACGAGGAAATCAGGATCTATTAGTCACAGCACTTCATCATCATCAGTTAATTCTGCCAGAGCCCTTTCACCAGAGAAAGCAAACAACAATAGTCATAGTGGATCTCCAATATCCATTCAAAATATTTTGAATAAACTTGGCCGAGATGGTGGAAACAAATCGCCGTCATCTTCTGGGGGAATCAGAAAAAGTGATTCAAAGTCTTCGTTAAAAGAAAGGCTAGAGGAAATAAAGAACTCATTTTCAAGCAATAACAACAAGGTACTTTGAGAAATTAGACCAATTAGTTAGCAAAGATGATTGCAAAAAACGTATCATTCATTGTACGTAATGTATATTTTTTCTGAAACTACTAGAGCAATTCATCGTTAAATAGTGGTTCAAAACAAGTTCTAATGACCAAACGCGAATATACCGATCCGTTGGGATCTGATGATGAAGACGACAGTGTTCAGTCACCAAATACAATTAAACAATTCAGCGCACCTGTAACCCCCGTGCATCGGGTATGTACTAAACGATGATAGTGTCTAGACTTTTTTGTGATTAATTTTATCTGTGTTTATATATTTAAAAATTTTCAGGACAAAGTTGGTATCCCTGATCCTGATGCCCCTGGTCTTCTTGATTTATCGCCTACTCGCCGAGATAGTGATGTTAATAAACAGGTAAATAGCTATTATTTTTCATATTTAATTGAATACGACCCTGTTCGGTAATTGCCTGCTTTCTAGAACAATTTATTTTACTATTTAGCGCCTACTTGCTCGCCATGAGGAATTACGAGAAAGAGCTCGACTTATGCTGGAGCACGCCAAGCGTGATGGGTCTTTGAAAGGCTCTCCGTCAAAACCCACGACTCCAGTTAGCACTACGGTATATTAAAGACCAATGAGATTATTTATCTTGAAAGAACCATTTTACACAAAAGCAAAAAAAAATTGTGTTTTGTTCAGGATGACAGTGACCGCCATCAGCAGCTACGGGAACGAGCACGCCGTATGATTGCGGAAGCTAGGCAAGGTATTATCAGTCCTACCTTAGAGAATACGTCCAGAGCCAGTAGTCATTCAGGGTCACCTCCATCGGAGGCTCCTTCTCAGCGTAGTCAGAATAGTCCTTCCAGATCAGCGTCCAACACCAAGGAATATTGTGATAATCTTTCTGCAAAGGTTCTTCATTAGTCTTATCTCACAATTTTTAACTTATAGTGTCGGCACTGTGTAGATTACTTGTGCATATAAATATACTGAACTTTTATTATTATTTTCTTAGGAATTAAATGGTAATGTATCTCACTCATCAAGTGGAGACCCCAGTCAGGAAGCTTCAACAAAGACTGAAGTACAGAACAAAAATGTTGTGAATTCTCAATCTGGTCCAATAACGAGTTCAAAACCGAAATTAAAATCGTTTCACACAATTTTGGAGAAAATGTCACCAGAAAGAGATACTCCTGCTCCGCAAGTAACAACTAAGCATCTATAATAATTTTTAATGGTGAAAAGGCTATTAAAATAGGTTTTTATAAATAATAATTAATTTCGGTTGAATATTCTAGCCAAACCGAACTACTAGCATAGAGAGTAGAACATACTATCAACATGAGTTGGATCGCCTTGAAGAAGAGCAAGAGGCAATTGATGAGAAAGCTCGACAATTAGAAAAATGTTTGAGGGGCGTGATGGAGAAAGGTAAATTTGAGCAATGCAACAAAACTAAACTATCTTTGTGCAGGAGTTGGAATAGAACAAGTACATCAGGTTATTTTTTATTACAATTTAGGTGATAATGCACCCGAAGAAGACCATTTGATGTGTGAATGGTTTACTTTAGTGAATAAGAAAAACGCACTGATCCGAAGGCAAATGCAACTAAATATTTTGTAAGCTACATATATTTTTTTTGAATTAAAGTTTAACTCCAAAATCTTTGAACATTTCATGTAAAAAATGTTAAAGTTCTTGTCGAATGAACAGCTTAAGTTTTTTATTCATTCACTGTGGAAGAAATAATGCACCAAAATCAAACTTTCGATTTTCGTGTAAAACTCACTGTTGTATATGTGAGGGTGTGTTTAAAATTGACCTTTTTTATGATTTTTGTCATTTTAGAGAAAAAGAAGACAATCTGGAACGTAAGTATGAACAACTGAACGAAGAGTTACGAAAAATTCTCGCCATCGATGGTAAGTTCACTTATCAATTCAGTGTACAACTTTTTGTGCTATTCAATTATTTTTGTAATGGCAAAGGAACAGTTCGTGAAGTGAAATTGATGGTCCATAGATGTTGATATGTACATATGCACACGTAGCTTTAAAACACGATGAATGTGTAGACATGTACATATATGCACATCTTTCATTGGTTGCTCTATATGTGCATTATATAAAGTGCTGGAACAGGATGCTGCTCCAGTAGCTCCAGGTTCAAGTATTCTACAGGGTTTTTATTATTATTCCTCTTTTGTGTCATGGGTCGTCACTGCTATCAGATAAAATTTGCTGATGAAAAAATTATCGAAATGCTAATCCTCCCTTTTTAATTTTGGCATACATTCGTCAAATTGCATCAAAATCTGCTTCCGTAAACATTGCTTGACATATCAAGGTAGATTAATTTTATAGGATGAAAATTTTTTTTACGACAATGTCTTACAATAGCACAAAAGATTTGCCCTCATTCGTAAAATATGAACCATTCTGGTAGAAAAGATATTCATTGTTGTCGCATAAATTACCTAAAGATTCATGACAGTGGCCAACAATAATGTACTGTGTCAACTCATTAGGCAAGTTGAACTTAATAAAATTGTAAATCTCAGCAATACATTGGTAAAATACGAGACAATTAATGGTTCAGTGCGGGAAAAGAATGCCATAATCCGGATTTGGTGATATTTCGTGGAATGCGCCAGTGAAGTTGCCTGCATGTGTATTACTTACTATTACTGAGCATTAGAATGTGATTAAAAAATGTAGGAACATAACATTATACCATACCATTAGGTATTCTTATTAGGTTACTTGTAAAGTAACGTAATAGAATTGCTATGTTAACTCCGTATGGCCGTATGGCCGTTTGCGCTATAACTCGTGAACGAAATGACCAATCCACACCAAACATATGTATAATGAAGGTCTATGGCAAGAGCCCTATTGATTTTGGAGTCCGCAGGTGCCCGTTAAGGACCTGATTCAGACTCCTGAATGCGTAAATTTGCTATAACTCCATAACAATGGCACGTAGCCCTACCAAATTTTTTTCTATACAG